>JAIPRM010007952.1:0-16495 GCA_025469315.1 Stegophylla sp. TES_Ste_2020 | reverse complement strand
CATAAGTAAAGGTATTATTCAATGTTGAATTTATAACTCTTAAATAATTGTTACTTAATAGTTTTATCTAAAACTAGTACAAATTTTATTCATTTTAATAAGTATTAATCAATTAACTAAAATGTAGAAGGTATAGATAAAAATAATTATGTTATAAATACGATTACTTTGTACTATAACTTTTATTTTTGTATTGTGGATAAAAAATACAGATTTAAAGATATCAGATAGATAGCTTAAGAGATATTTAACTATGGGGGGAGGGGGGGTGAAAATCGTCTGAGTTATTAATCATCTAATGTAACACTTGTTTTTGTTTAACGGAGATAAAATTTATAAACTTAGTGTACTTGAGCCGATTTTTTTTTTTTGCTTCAAGCCCGGGTATTAAATTTTGTCAGCGTTTCATAACTAAAAAGCGCAGACATACTTCTCATGTTGGGTGTTCTCCGCACGACGGGTGGGATTCTCTAACGGGTGTATTTAATTTTAAAGAAACAATAAATCATTTCTTCAATAAAACGAGTCTGAACGAGGGAAGTTAAAAATGTTAAAAAAATGTCCAAAATTTTTTTTTTCACGTTTTCAAAATTTTCTTGCGCCAAAATCTTTCTTATATTATTTTCTATCTATATTTAAATTTTCATAAAATTTGGATCAAAAAATAATGGTTTCCAATTTGTTTTTGTCAAATTTTAGGTGTTTTTCAAAAAAAAAAAATTGAAGAATTGAGAAATTCAAAAAATGACCTCTCTAAAGTATAATTTAGAGACAAATCCGGTTTCAAAAAGATACTGATCGAAACTTTTGGACAAGTATTTCCATACGAAAAGTTGTACACAGAAAAATAAAATAAAATAAATAAACATCATTGTAAAAACACTAGCTTCTTCACTTCGTTCAGAATCTAATACCATTAATAATTATTATAGGTAGAATTTTTATTTTTTTTATGAACATTTTGAGTTTGAAGTGAATTATTTTCTAATAAGTCTGTTTAACTCTACCTACTTGTATAATACCTATAAGTACTTATGATTTGTATATCTTTATATCTAATTAATTGTGAAATATCATCAATGATAATTTTATTGTACTTATATATCAAGTAATTTTATTAATCTTAATATATAGAAAAATATTTAAATGATACGGTTAACATGTGAGCAACGTTCATCATTACTATATACTTACATATTGATATTTTATTAAACTTTTTTTTTTGTATATATTTTATATAGATTATAACATATTCTATACTTCAATACTATATCGTGGATTTGTATGCATTTGAATATTTATTCTGGTTGTTCGTTTGGTATATTAGGTGGAGACAATATTTGTTTCATAGCATAACGATTTGAACTATGAAATTTTTAGTGAATACTGAGGTATAAATCGTCTACAGCAATAGGCGATTATTACCTCTTGTATTTAAATATCTCCCAAATTTTTATGTGAGGTGGGGGAGGGAATAATCCTTGTTCTATTACAACTTGATAGTGGCATACAACTATTTTTTTTCGTAAAAATTTTATTCCATATTGAATTTATAACTTTTAAATAATATTTTTACTTAATATTTTTATTAAAAACTAGTACAAATTTTATTCGTTTTAATAAGTACTAATTAGATCTTAATGAAAAAAAAAAATACTAATCGTTTTTATTATTTCCGTAAATTTATAAAATAAATACTACTCTCTAATTTTAAATTTAAAAATTATGAATTTGTATTACTTATACATAACACTATATTTTAATATCGTATAATTATATTAATTTATCAGTCAGTAACAATGAATTTAAATCTGTATTTTTTATCCACAATGCAAAATAATCGTATTTATAACATGATTATTTATCTGTATTATATTTCTACATCTTAATCAACTTCGAAAATTAGAACAAATAGTTCTTATTTTTCATTCTACGCTAGCGAAAAATTAAGAAAGAATTAGACAACTTCTACCTATACGTTAGTAATATCGTTTAAAAAATATTATTTTATAAAATTGTGTACTTAAATGTAGTTTTATTTTTTAGGTTAATGTATTAGATAGATAACTTAAGAGATATTTAACTACAGAGGTAATAATGGCCTATTATTGTAGATGATTAATATATCAGGTGATTATTACCCCCCCCCCACGGTAATAATATAAGGTGGGTAATAATCGCCTGTTACTGTAGGCGATTATTACCTCCGAGGCGATTATTACCCCCCGGTAGTAATTTGGGAGGTAATAATTGCCTGTTGCACCGGATTAGAGTCGAACCTCGGAAATTTTGCGTCATATCAGTAACGTCAGTCCACTGCACCACTAACAACTACGTTCCTTTGAAATAATAGAATTTATAATGTAAATTAATAACTTAATGTAAAAATTTGAATTTGAATTTTCAAAATAGAATAAAATAATTAGAAAACTATTGATGCACGTAGATTTTATTTCCCACCATCATATCCAGAGTCGAAAGATGGCGAAAAACATTACCTACTAACCATTTGAGTGTTAATTACCAGGGTTCGGAACATTCATTCAAAAAATAAATGCATTCACATTCACATTCATAGAGCTTAAAATTGAATGTATTTGCATTCAACATTCAATTTTTCAAAAAGGAATGCATTCATATTTGCATTCTTAACGACATTCATATAAAAAATTTTTTTATGTTATTTTAATAAAACATATATTAATTTATTTATTGTGTTTAACAAGGCATTTTATATATTGCATGAACTAATGCGACATAAAAATAAAGCTGAATAACAACGTTAACATTTTCTCATCATTTATTTGGTGGTGCGTGATAAGGAAAAACACGGAAACTAAAGATAAGGGGACCAAAACGAGCGGGTTACCGTTATTTGTTATTGTGGTTGAAAATGAGCCGATAATATTCTAAGACTTTGCCGCAGATTATGTAGATAGTGTAATACTCCATGGTTGACGAGTGATAGTGAAGAGTGACCAACTGATTAATCAAGGACTCCATATTATTACAAGAGCATTACAATAAAAAGTAAAAACTTTTTTTGGTATTTAAAATATTGTATATTTTCCATGTGATTAGAAAAAGAATGCATAATTAAATTCAATTTCAATTCATATTTGTTTGTGAAATAAATGCATTCACATTCATAATTCATGATGTAAAAATTGAATGTACTCATGAATTGCATTCATTGAAAATGAATGCATTCGCGTGAATGCATTCATTCCAAACCCTGTTAATTACAAATATAAGAATTTATCCGTAATTTCTCCGATTTTTTTCAATCAAACCATTATAAAATATTTAATTATTCATCCATAAGAAATTTTATTGCACCAAAATATTCGCAATGAAATTATCTATCTAGGCACTAAATTTCAAAACAATCGGTTAGGCAAATTTTCTTTTATGTACGTTAAAATGCGTAATTTTAGGTAAAACAAACAAATTTAGTCGAAATTCTAACTTTAAACGGATATAGAAAAAAATTTGAGAAACGATTTTCGAGATTTTTTCAAATCGACTAGACATATATGTCAATGAGATCATATTAAATTTTCAACTCTTAATATCAAAAATTAAAAATTTTATCACACAAAAACTAACAAAATATGAGAAATTTTCAAAATGCTGTACTTAACTCAAAATTGAACAAATCTTTTTGAAATGTATATAAAATGTTCTGGTAACTATTTTTAGTGGTTGGTGAAAGTTTCAAGTCCCTAGCTGCATTATTTTAGAAGTTATGTCAAAAAGTAATTTTCAATTTTACGGAAATTTCGGTAGTTGAGTATTTTGCCGTTTTTCGTCAATTTTTCGACAGTTTTCCCCGTTTTTGGAAAAAGTATTGAGAAATTGGAAAAATGACCTCCTTATAGTACCATCTGGATGTGATTCCGGTTCTATAGACATTAGACATACTGATCGAAACTTTCAGACTAGTATTACTATACAAAAAAGTGTTTACAGAAAGAGAAAAAAAAAAATAAACATATCATTGTAAAATCATAAGCTTCTTCACTTCGTTCAGAATCTAAAATGATTAAAAAAAAAAAAAAATAAAATAAAATAAACGTCATTGTAAAACCATAAGCTTCTTCACTTCGTTCCAAATCTAAAAGCTGGACATACTTTGCACCACGGTTGTTCTTCGCTCCTCGTGTGGGATGCTCTTAGTGGGTGTATTACATTTACAAAAAATGATAAATCATTTTTTCAACAAAATGATCCTCAGCAAAGCTTCATTTATTATACAATAATAATACTTGTCGATTAGGTTATATTTAACCTAATCTTATTATGTTCTTATTATGTTGGGTACTTAATAATTGTGTGCGTGAGAAAATAAATGTCTGTGTAAAAATGAAAAAAAGCAATACAAATCTATTTTTAATAATTTATAAATTGTCAAATTTTCTGTGGTTAGTATAATTGTCATTTCGGTGTTCTATTAGGAATACTGGGTTTTGAGCTACTTATAGATTTGAATTTATTTTTCAATAATTCGTCGACTTAAATTCACTATATTTTCAAATGTCCTTTAACGGTTCTATACTATTAATAACAAAGAATCCATGTCTATAGTAAATTATTTATAGCATTTAAAGTTTACAGTACTTTTTCCGAATTTTTTTAATCAAAACCTTGTAAACTTTTTAAACATTCATCCGTGAAACTTTTTCTAACGCCAAAATATTCACAATGTAATTCTCCACCTGTGCACCAAGTTTAATAAAGATCAGTTAATCCAATTATTTTTATATGCATTTAAGTGTGTAATTATATGTAAAACTAATTAATTCTGTCAAAATTCTAATTTTAAACGGTTATAAAAAAATAATATTACTTAAGATTTTTGAGATTTTTTCATTACCGTTTGTTATACATATGAGTATGTTTGTATTCAATATTGAGCTTTTAATATCCATATATTAGGTAATGAAATAATAATTAATGAATTATAGAAATTTTAAATTTTTTTAAATTTCTGTGCTTACCTCAAAATTGGTCAAATGCTTTTAAAAATTTAATGAGGTTTGTGCGTGACTAATTTTATTAGTTGGCGAGTAAAAGTTTTGGCTGCATCCGAGGTGGGTCCCAAAATTAAAATATCTGTACTAGTAGGGTCCCGTATTATTTTAGGTACTACACTAGTTGGGTCCGGGATTAGTTTAGGTAATACACTAGTTGGGAGACGGATTATTTTAGATACTATATTAGTCGATAAATACTATTTTATATACTATTATTATTTACTAATAACTGGTTCTCAATGTTCTCATTGTGGATGTTTTAAATTTTGACCAAATTGTTGATGGAAATCTTGACTCTGGATTAATATTATTATCAAAAATATAATTCGTGAAATGTCAAATTCGATTGTCATTTGGCCGAACCACTAAATCGTCGATAAAACAATATTCTTCAGAGTTATTTTTATATTCATTTGTAAAATCCGGGACCTAAATAGTTTAGTACCTAAAATTATTTGGGGCCCAACTAGTGTAGTACCTAAAATAACACGAGATCCAACTAGTATACTAGTTCTAGCTCCATTAATTTTGAAGTTGTGTTAAAAATATAAAATCGAATTTACGAACATTCAGGTTACGGCGATGTTCTATGAAGTAGAGGCGTTGGTTTTTTATTAGCCTAGGAGCGTAATTTAAGTAAATCCGGCCTTGACTGGGTATGTCAACATAGCGTGATGTGGTCACAATACGACTTGTAACTTGAAACTCGTACGTTTCGGTTTCGAGTCCTATAGTTATATATTTTCGTTCGGAAAAATCTAACGTGAACGCAGTGCTGTTTACAAACTCACGAGGTGCGGGCTGGGGACACGTGCGGTTCGACATGGTGATTATACGCGATAGAGTTGTCTTCGAGGGTACCGGCCATTGCAAGAAAACATAATAATAATAATAATAAACGTTTTCAAACAAAATGTGATACACAAATATTATATTAATAATTATCACTACTATAAAACAAAATACGCATAACTAAGACTCAGTGCCGTAACTAGACTAATCGAGGCCTGTGTGCATAATTAAAATTTGAGGCCCCTTATTATATTATATCCTATTCAATAATATTTACAGAAACACATTTTGAACGGGTGAGAGGGGAATTAACTCTCCCACTAAAAAGTGTATTCTAAATAAAACTAAAATACAGCTTATTATTATAGATATAGTTAATAATTTACTCAATTCTATATATTGCTTAAGGTATATCAAAAGTTTCAACATAACGTTTTAGTATTATACACTTATTGTATAAGATATACTTATTAGGAGAAAACGATTTGGTGATCAATAAAAATGTAGTAGTTATGTAAAGAACATCAACAAACAAAAAAGACGAACTTCGTAACTTCTGTATTCTTCTCTCCTCGAGTGATGGGATACTCTTGTTGGTATATTGCATTCTAAAGATACGATAATGAATTTTTTCAATAAGGCGATTCTGAGCAGAGCTTCAATTTATTCAAGACAATCTTACTTTTCAAAATTATCTTACTCCAAATTTTTTTTCATATTGTCTAATCATATTTAAATTTTCATAAAGTTTGGATTAAAAAAGGATAGTTTAGGAGATTTTTTTTTTTATCAAATTTTGGGTAGAAAGTTCCCAAATTTTGAGAATACTATAGAGGATTTCGAAAAATTACCTCTTAAAAGTATCATCTAAAGGAAAAACGGGATTTATAAAGTAGCTGGTTGAAACTTTTGGTCAAGTATTTGTATACCAAAAAGTGTTTATAGAAAAAATTTAAAAAATAACATCATTGTAAAAATACTAGCTCCTTCGCTTCACTTAGAATCATAGTAAGGGAACTCGATAATTTTTCATTATCTATCGATTGTTCAAGTTTTTTTTTGTGTTGACATTGATGTTATTTTTTACATAGTTCGAATTAAATTACTTAAGGCTTGAATGTTGCAGAAATGCAGTTAATGTAGACAATAGGGCCAAAGCTGAGTTTATTATCGTTTCGTGTAGGAAGGAAAGAGTGATATCACTGTGAGTGACACTGATATACAGTCAAGAAACTGACGCATGTGTTAACGGATTACCTAATTATCTATCTATGCAACGAGTTACCTATATAGTTATAATATGATTTATAAATGTACTATAGAAGACCAAATGAAAATAACTATTCATGGAATTTAATTTCAATGGGACCACAAAAATTGACAGTGATATGATAAATTATTATTCATAGAATATAAAATAATATTTGACATTTCTAAATTAATAACAAAATATTTGATAACGAGTTATTTAATCCGGGCGATAACATGTATGATAAGGAGAGGAGTAGAGTAGATCCGTAAAGGTGTGATTCCTATGCACGCGTCTGCAGTCGCGCGACTAGAGTCGCGTCGCGGCGCGGCCGTAATTTTTAGTCGCGCAGACAAGAATGAATGAATGAAATCTATTATAAACGGGCGCGACTGCGGCTCAACTGCTCTTGGAGCGGTCATCGCCGCGCGGCTGTAGACGCGCGGCCAAGTCGCGGTGTTAGGAATTACCAGCATCTAAAAATAGGAAAAGAAGTACCCACGCGACTGAAAATTACGGCCGCGCCGCGACGCGACTCTAGTCGCGCGACTACAGACGCGTGCATAGGAATCACACCTTAATATGAAGTCCAGAGCTTAATTATTACTCTGTTTACGAGCGACGCGCCGGCTTCGTTGCTCTCGGATAAGAGATAATGGCGACCTGATAACTGATAACACTAGGCGAAACGCGCGTAAGTTGTTATTATTATTAGGTATCGTCCGCGTTTTCGACCACAAAGACGACGACGTTCGACCTGGGGGAACGCGTCGGGGTGACCGAGCTCGAACGAAGTGTCGGGTACGGGTGAAGGGGACCGACCATGTATGAAGTGTCGGGTACGGAGGAAGAGGACCGTCTGCGTAAGTAATGCCAGGTACGGGGGGTGGGGACTGACCCGGTACGATAGCTCGGGTCCAGGGGGATGGGGAGAAGCCGACATACTTCACACCACGAATGTTGTTCGCTCTTCGGGTCACATGCTATTGGCGGATGTTCTGGAAATGACAACTATTATTGTTCTTTATATTATTAACTTCTTTCCTCCAGAATCGTCTTATTGAAGAAATTATTTATCGTTTCTTTAAAATTCCTCACACCCATAAAGATTATCTAACCTAAGAGCAGTAAGAGCGAAGAATATCTGTGATATGTCCTGCTTTCTTGTCTATACTTTTTTCCTTTTCTTTATTTATTTAATAAAAAAGTTGAGTAAAGTAAATTAAAATATAGACAAGAAAGTCGAACATACTTCACACCACGGATATTGGTTCTTCGCTTTTTGGGTCAGATACCTACTCTTTGTGGGCGTGTTAATAATGACGAATATTATTGTTCTTTATATTATTATAATATATTATATTCTTTAAAATTACACACTGTCCATGTGTTTGTCCGGCTTTCTTTCTATACTTTACTTTACATTTTTTTAAATTTTTTTGTCAATAATAGAAAACATAAAAATTATAATATGAGTCTCTATTTAATTTTTCATTTATAATAATAATAAGTGATTATATCATTATAATATCTTATACATATTCTAGAGATTTTATATTCATCTAAAATGCTAGTTTTTATACAAATTAAGGACAGTCCTAAAAATACATACCTACTAGCAATGTTTATATAGAGTCTAAATTTTAGACTTAAGTAGTCGTCTCATTTAGACTTATTTTGGAACTTAAATATTATAAGATTATTTTATAAAATAAAAAATATAAATTGTAATCTAAAAAATAATACAAAACATACAAATGTTTATTGAGATAGTCCTGTTTATCAATGGTGTCAATTTGTTAAGAAAGAGAGAAAAAGAGTAAATTATGGAGGCAATGATACACTCTTTTATTTTTTCCATTCCTATAATTAACCATTAGTCATAGCACAGAATAGATTAAATAATTAAATATGGTTTAAAATATCTTAAACCGTGGTCATAGTCATAAATTTATTATCTGTAAATTAGACTGGTTATCTTTATTATCAATATAATTAATATTTTAGATCTACAATGCATTTATTATACATAATATTTTATTTGGCCATTGGCACACTGTATTTTACTGTCTTGTTCTTTTTCTCTCTCGTTTCATGTGGTTCGGTAACTTCTCTCTCTAAGCGCTATTGATTAGTTTATGGGTAGATGTATGCAAATTACGTTAAACAATTTATTAAAAATATTATTCTTATTTTTTCATGCGTAATAATTTATTTTTAAGAATAATATTATGTTCACATAGATAAGGTATTAAATTTACATTTATCACTCGGTATATCACAAAAATCATTTGCGGAGTGTCCCATGTTATCCACGGAGGTATGATTTTATGATGTCATATGCTACCTACATGTAAATTGATGTCTATGTGTGATTTGATTTCATAATCGTAGGTATATTATAATTTCTTATAAGACATTGAGCGTCGCTTTGCTTCACAGTTCCACAATTGGTTTTTTAAAAAATGTAGTTTTAGGACACAACATCAACGTAATTTAGTACAAGCACTGCTTCGCTCCACCTCAATTTCTTCGAAACTAAGCGCTTTCGGCCTTTTTGAATTGCATTATCCTTTTGGAAACGGTGATCTATATTATAAATTACATTTAAGTACATACATTTTTCAATTAAATATACATATATTCATGAATAACCCTTTGTTATTGAAAAATAGTATCATAATATGGTGGCAGCGCAGGTCCTTAATGGACCATTAAGCTGTTGAAGAAGAAAGAAGAAGTATCATAAAATGATGTATTAAAATTTGTAGATAAAGTGTATAGGTAGTTGGTATAGACATTGCTTAGGTACAACACTACTACATAAAAACCAAAGTACTTAATCATAATATAATTGAATATTGTATGATATAAGTAAACATATTTAGGTCTAATATATAATTTTTTGTAATCCAATAAATTTTTTATACTATTATTTGTTTGATTTTTCGTTTTTATATTAACTTTTTTTTTTTTTTTCAATGTATTACAATTAATATATTTAAATTGTCTTAAGAGATTAGAAGAAAAAATGATTAATATTTTTAGAGGTGATAAAATTTAATGTTCCTGTTGTGGATTACTTAGGTACTACTTTTATTAATATCTATACTAATGATAATGATAAAGAAACATAAAAGGCATATATATTTTGGCTTAATTAGTGTTTAGAAGTATGATATACATGTACATTATACTTCTAAGTTTTTTCTTACCATCATAAATTAACTAACTTTTGTTTTTGTTGATTAATGGAGGGTACCTGCATAAGATATATTATTTTTTGAAAAAATTGTGTCTTTTATAATTACTGGCATTCAATTAAAAGGCACATTTTCTCACAAATAAACCATTTGAAATTTAATTTATGTGTTTTTCTTAATAAGCTTAATATCACTTAATTTTTAATAAATATTATACTGAATATAGATGCAGTTCCTGGTTCATGTACCTAATATTTCAACTGTCAAAAATAAATTTAAATCATTTTTAGAAGCAATTTTATTCAACCACTGCTAGTCAATGATTTAAAATTATAAATGACTTAGTTTATATAACATATTTACCATCTATATTTTCTATTATTATTCAAAATTGCTGATTAAAACTAATAATTTAAACATATATTTATTTCTACTTTAACACAAATCCCATTTTTATAGTCAATGGAATATAGAATGAGGTAACCTATAGGTAATGTCGTAAAAGTCTTGGGAATTTTGTCTTTGTTTAGGCATTCATGAAAATTTTTCAAAAATTTTAAAAGTTTTTCGAATTTATATACACAATTTTTGTAATTTAACCAACAAGTAAGTTATAAGATTATAATGTAATTTGTTAAATGGAATACAGTTATTTCCATCATTTTTATTTCTAATATTTGAAAATTATTTAAAATAGATCCATAGTTTTGTGTAATATTTAACATATTTTTTTCACCTCATTGAATTAGTAATAGGTATATGATGTTATCAAATAAAATGCATTGAATACTTATCTATTTTTTCAGATAAAACTTAACAAAATGCCTAGCAACTGCACATTAATTGAGTTTAAATTACGTCGATATTTTTATTTGGGACATGAATATTCTTTGTATGTTCCTCCTAATATAAGAAGGACAGTTAATTTGGAGCATAACTATGAGGATATTACCGGAATTCGAATAATTAGAAAAATTATTGAAAAAAACAAAGCTGAAGAAATTAATTCTATTGTTCCAATCATTATAAAAGTTAGTTTCTATCACCCATAAAATGAACAATTTACTTTTTATTTTTGTATTTTTATTTTCAGATAAAAAAAGAAAATATGCTTTATGATGATAAGCTTTTAATATTCATATTGGCTGTGTGTACCAGATTTCAATCAAAACAATGTTCAAAAATGATGGTTGATGCGTATGCAGCAATTTCAGAAGTATGTACAGACGGATTGAAGTTATTGATGTTTGTTAAATTTTGTCGTGATATTAATAAAATTCTTCATAATGAAGGTAATTTATTTGTAAATATTCAATAGTTTACACTTATTTAATATCAATATATGTTTTAGGATGTTTACCCATTTTGCCTTATAGTTTTGGTAGCGGCTTTCGAAATGCTATCAATAAATGGTATTTAAGGCAAGATCCATTATTTGTTACAGAAATGATAGTGAAATCTAAATGTTATGCCGGTATGAGTCATAAAATTGTAATGAATTTAATGCGTACTGAATCCAATGATCCAAGTAATTGAAACAACATTTTTACATAAATAAGTAGAATAGTAATATAAATAAAATTTTAGGTCGGAATGTATTTATTACATATGCAAAAAAGGGCATGGTAAGGGTTGAGCAGTTATTTGCATCTAAATTTAATGATCTGATTTCCAAAAATTATAAGGATACACTTGAAAACATAGAGTTTGTATTTGTATATAATTACTTGGAACAAGTAAATAATATGAAAAAAATGAATGCAAAACAACTGCGGAGTGATATTGAATTCAATAGATGGGGAAAAATGTATGAAATTGTACCTAGAAAAATGCTAAAAGATTATTTTGTAAGTTTTTATTTCTTAGTAGTTTTTATTTTTCTAGTGACTAATGAAAACTATTTTATATTTATTATTTTAATTTTTAATGTATATTACAATTTACAATAGGTTTTAACTGCACTTGTCTCACATATTCCTTTGAGGAAACTTCTTGATAACACATGTTTATTTGCTAAACTCAGATTGTTTAACACTGATTCATCTGAGCAAGGACTATGGGAGTTTATATTACGTTTTAACAACAGTTTTGAATTGGAAAAACAACGCATACATCCATTTGAATCGTATATAGAATATACAAAATATTCTAGAAATTATAAGTAAGTTATATGCAGTTTATAACTTAATATAATAATTTTTTGTTTATTCTAGGCCCATTCTCGCAATCTTCTAGTCTCGGTGTTCCCATCATTGTCTAGGCCTTCCATTCTGTCAAAGGTATATTAGAGTACTCCTTGTGCTTTTACTACCTTTACAATTCAAACCGTCATATATATTTTACTATTTTGTAATGTAAATTACATACTGTGTCCAATCTTTCATAGAATTCATTTCTTAATGACCTCATTCATGTCTTGAGTAGGTGTATAACCACTGATTAAAACTCAGTTTAACCACTTACACTTTAATTCTAAATAACATATTCTTTTGTTAATTGTTTCAAAAAGTCTTGTTAGATAATAGTTTCACTTAAGACAAAACCTACTTGATGATTTAGTATAGATTCATCACTACAGAAGTAGGTTTTGTTAATTATTTTTAGGTTTCCTAGCCCTAGCCATGTTGTTTCATCGACCGCAACTAGATTCGGTTAATATTATTTAAAATTTGATATCACTGTCCTCAAATTTCAGTCCCTTTTCAATGACCAAGTTTCCATTAAAAAATTCTTTAACTTTAAATATGTCACCCAAGGCAATACAGATTGGTTCATAATAGTGTATTTTTCAGTATTGTGTTGTTTATTCTTTAATAACCCCCCCCCCATTAATTGGACCTTAGTATTCTTTACTAGCGCCAAACACCAGGTTTGTGTCCACCAGGTTAAAACTTCAAATAACTATAACCGGCATGTTCGTAAATCCTGTATCTCTACAGAAATACCATACGGGGCTCTTTGTACTAATAAAGATATTTAAATGTTTTTATTTTTAAATAATAATTTCAGAAAAATAATTGCTATGCAAAAATCAAAGTGTATAAAACAAGGGTATCAAAATGTTGAATCAATCAAAAATAGATTAACAATAAATTTTGAAGACGAAAGTTTCTGCAATGATCAAATCAATTTTCAAATTACTGATATAACTAATGATACAACTACTGATACATGTCAAAATAAAGTAAATACAACTCAGTCCACTGTAGAAAATGTATGTGCATCGTTGCAAGCAAGAGGTTGCCCTTTAAATACAAATATCGACAATAAACAGAGAAATCAAAACAGTGAACAATCGAATCCAACTGTAAGTTCTGTCAAAAATAATCGTAAATCAAAGTTAGAAACAGAAGTAGAAGTTCAGTCAGAAATTGGATATATAAATCCATGTAAACCAAAAAATATGTTATTATTAAGGCCGCCTGCAAGATTAAATGATAAAATTTTAAAATTTTTATCAGAAGATTTATTAGAAAAAACGTTAAAAGTAATTATTTTCGAATATTTAAATTTTGTTAATTTAATCTATAGCTTTATGTATATAAAAAAATTTTTTTTAGAAATTAAAACCTACTAATCGTCGTATTATAATAGTATATGATAATCGAGATTATATGAAGGATTTTGCGTGTTCATATGCAGATTTACTTAGTGCTTCTGAAGCTGTAACATTGATATCGTTATCTTTAATTAAACCTGAAAAATTGAATAATAAACCAACTATATGTTGTTTAAATAGCACGTTACAAACAAGTAAAATTAAAATAGAGTATAATGATGCTTTGACATTTAACAAATTGCATTCTATTATGTTTGGAGCGGTAAACTTTTTATTTTCATGTAAGCACTTAAAGTTATTCAGTATTTACTTATTTGTATACAATTTCTAGCTACCAAACGAACCAAATGCTTTTAATAAAAAACTCAAAGCTGATCCGCTAAATGTTCTTTCTGTTATGAATTGGGCCAAAGAAAAAAATGAGAAGTATGATGTATTTATATTTTTGGGAACTAGCAAAATGAATCTTACAAACATCCAAAAATCTAGAATGGAATATCAAAAGTTTTCGAAAAAACCAGTAAAGTATGAAATTTTTTTTAAATATTGAAGTATTACTGAACTAATTATTTAAATTGGTATGGAGGAGTATTAAGAATTTAGTTTGTTCATTATACATCAACATTCATTATACACTACATTCAATTTTAGCTAGTAATTACTCTTAATAAAGAGGTTATGACTGTAACTGATTTGCTTGATTAAAATATTAAATGTATTAAAAGGTATATTGATTTGTTTTAGGATCATTACATGTTGTCTAAGTGGAAAACATTCGACACAAGTAAATCTGAGTAAATGCAACATGTTATTTATTCAAGGATTTGACAAAAATGTGGGGAAAATAATTTATTCATTTATTAATGAAGAATTTTAATTATGACTTTCTTGATATTATTATATTCCTTTAAATTTAGATTATATCATTGCTTTTTTTTACTGTTAAAAACTACTAAATAAGAATATTAACTGGGGTTAGAGTATTTATGATTTTGTATTTTTCTTTGTAAATTATCCTATCCTCTCTATTCTTTGATAGAAATTTTTTTCATAATGTCTAGATTCACATAAAACAATTTTATTTTGCATATTGTTTCATTTTAGCATAATCTGGCTTCTTTTTTTAAAAAAAAAAATCGTTTATTTCACAGTTTTTGATACCAAGAATCAAATTAAAAAGTTAATTATTAAACTAAAACTTAATATTAGTTTGTATGTCTTTATTCTGTATTTTATACTAGTTATTTAAAAATTATTGCTTATTTATTGCTATACAAGTAATGAGTAATATTCAAATTATTTGATTATTTAGACTTCAGTATAGTTAGTTGCCATTTTGATGTGTATTTAGATAGTATAGTGTATGTTTTATGATTGGGTTTTCATCGCTTAAAATAAAAATACTTAATGTGAAAAGTTTTTTCATTAAGCAGTAAGTAAAACTAAAATTAATGTAATGAATATTTTTAATTTTTTCTGAATATTTACCTTTATTTTAGAGTGTAAGTGCATATATGTTTAATCATTTATTACTGCATAAACATCCTAACTCTATTATTTACTGAAATCATTAAATCTATATTTTTAAAAGATAAAACATTTTAAATTTTAATTTGTGTATACATTTCAAATTTTTTTTTTTTTTTTATTATTCTTTAATTTTATATAATGAAAAAACTAAATGTAAGTAATGTCACTAATTTATATTGTATTACTTTAAAAGTATAACGTAGCATCATAATTTTGTTTTGAAAATTTTGTAAAAGAAATAATATCTTTATTGTTAATAATAAATTAAAAGCCATTATACTATAAACCATGGGTTTTCCTTGCATCCCAAGATTTTCTGGTAATATACAACAATTTGCAGACAGTTTTATAAAAAAAGTGTTAGAAAATAATTGAATATCAACAATTTTCTTTTGTCAAAATATTTTTCATATTATTGTCTATCTACATTAAAATACATTTATGAAGGTAAGATGTCACAAAAGCAAATTTTAAAGGCATTTTTGTCAAATTTGAAAAAGCTATTGAGAATTTCCTAAAATTACCTTTAAAGTATCATCTAGAACTGAACTCTGATTCAGATTTCTAGTTTTCCTGTAAAATTTACTTTTTGTGACATGTGTAAATTTTGTAATCAACAATTCGCTTCAACTTGATTACAACAGTATTCTGACAAAGAAAATGTATTTAATATATTATGTAATTGTTTAGGAATTAATATATAATGTTTGTAACACATTTGTTTGTGAAAAGTGTAAGCAGTGTGCAATCTTGTGCAAATTTAAATCAATGTATGATCAATAATTTGAGTGACATAATTTAAATTAAATATAGTTTTTAGACATTAATAAAATGTGTTCAACTATAAAAACAAACAAAAAAAAAAAAGATTACTTATAAGTTATTAGCAAAACCACACATAGCTGAAGAATTTTTAAATAATTATGTTGATTATGAAGACCCAAAATCTATTGAAGATTTGTTTACTAAAGATTATGATGTTTTTATTGAATGATTAAAGATAGTCAACTGTAGGACCATACAATCAATTTAACTGATCATACTCATAGTAAAGGGACGTTATTGGAATCAAATATTTGTGCAGTTTAATGGTAAGTATTTACCATAATTTTTCAAATTGTATGAA
>JAIPRM010007951.1:0-16498 GCA_025469315.1 Stegophylla sp. TES_Ste_2020 | reverse complement strand
AAAATTTGACAAAAACGACTCGGAAACCATCATTTTTTGATCCGAATTTTATGAAAATTTAAACATTGATAGAAAATCCTATAAAAAAGATTTTAGCGCAAGAAAATTTTGAAAATGTGAAAAAAAATTTTGGACATTTTTTGAAAATTTTTTTTTATTATTATTAATTTCCTTCGTTCAGAATCGTTTTACTGAAGAAATGATTTATCGTTTTTTTTTAATTTAATACGCCCGTCAAGAGAATACCACCCGTCGTGCGAAGTACACCCATCGTGCGAAGTATGTCCGGCTTTTTTTTTACCTTAAAAAGCATAAAATTGAACTTTTCTTTAGTGGTTTTTGATAATAATCAATTTAAGTAATACATATTTATATAATATTATATATCGAGTATGAAATATATTATTTCCTCAAAACAGAATTAGTATAATTCGAAAATGGTTTCAATACGTCAAAGTTCACAGAAAAATTAACAAATAAAAAATTCTGCAGCAAAAAATATGAGATTTCTAATTGGAAAAAAAAGTTTTGTCACTACAAGACATCCTTAAGGAGTGGCATGAAAAAACCAATACGGAATACTTAGCGGTTTTGTCGTAACTTAGAAATTCCAAAAAATATCCAAATTTATTATATAATAATATTAGTAATATAACAACGGATTTATATTCAGTAATTTTTTAACACTATCAAAGAGTATATTTTATACTCGAATATAATCAGAAATCTGACATCAACTTATGTACCTCGAGAAATAGGTCTAAATATCCAATAAGCCAGACATACTTCGCATGATGGGTGTTCTCCGCACGACGGGTGGGATTTTCTTGACGGGTGTATTGAATTTTAAAGAAACGATAAATCATTTCTTCAATAAAACGATTCTGAACAAAGGAAATTAATAATATAAGAAACAAAAAATGCAAAAATTCGTTCAGAATCTAAAATCAATATTATTATATAAATTTACAAATTTCTATAGTTAATTTTTAAACAATATTATACAAAAATTATTATGGAACGGATTTTAGCGCCCTCCCCCCCCCCCCGCCGTTATTATGACGAGACCAGTGCATATGCACTTTTCAAACCCCGCCCTCCACCCCCTCCACGCACGGCAGTGGCTGCAGCGTAGTATAATAATACCAATATATTGAAATGTATCGCGCAGCGATCGCGTTTTTAAGAAGGAATAAAAAATGTATAATCGGATTGTATGAATACTTAAAAAAAATGGCGCTTCTAACTCATTAACTATTTACGGGTGAAATGTCTTGTATAGATGTATACAAATTGCGAATGGAAAAAAAAAAAATACCGTTTTCGGCATAAACGAGATTGCTAACAGCGAGTGGGGTGCGCGATGTTCAATTACAATATTCAAACAGAAAATAAAAATAATCGTCTTTTTTTTCCGCAAGACGTCCCTTCGACGTTTTATTGTTATGGTAGAAAAAAAAATAAAATAAAAATGGGTTCCCAGTGCAACACGAACGCGAGAAAGTATATATTATATATATATATGTATATACATATTATTATTATTGTATGTACTACTGGACTGTCAAAAAAGAAAATCTAAACGATAAAACGAGTGACGGTCTTTGCGTTTTGATGACGCACGACTCGTAGGCAAGGGAGGGGGGTGTTGTTTGGAAATGGAGGGGAGGTGTATCTATATATATATGAACTTGTGGCGTGTAGTGATGTATCCTTCCTTTAATTCATCGAAAAAGAATTGTCGAACCACCCCGACTGTCGTTTATTATATACCAGTGGTGGTTTCAACCTATTTTGTATCGCAAGCCTCCAAATTGTTATTTTTTTGTAACTTCGTTTTTTTACAATCATTTTTAGATTCTGAACGAAGTGAAGAAGCTTATGATTTTACAATGATGTTTATTTTTTTTTCTCTTTCTGTAAACACTTTTTCGTGATACTTCGTTCAGAATCGTTTTACTGAAGAAATGATTTATCGTTTCTTTAAAATATAATACGCCCGTCAAGAGAATACCACCTATCGTGCGAAGTACACCCATCGTGCGAAGTATGTCCGCTTTTTTCTTTTTCTTTTTTTACTCCTTCGATTTAAACCACCGTTCAAATTTTAAACAGCATTTTTACTACTCCTGTTTTTAAATTAGTTTTTATAGCTCAAAATATATGTTTTAAATATATATGTGTTTTTATTTGAATAACAATCAAAAATCACTAATAAAAATAATGTGGCCCACTGCGTGATTTTTTTAAAAACACGGGTTCTTTTTTTTGGATAATATAAAAAAAAAATTTCATAATTCGTGTGGAAACAACATAAAAATAAAATAATATTATATCAGGTCAATAAACTACAATGAAAGTTGATTAGAAAAATCAAAAAGTTATTTATTTTTACCTTACATTTTTTTTTCATATTTTCAAAATTATCTTGCGCTAAAATATTTCTCATATTATTGTTATATACTTAAATTTCCATAAAGTTTGGATTAAAAAAAGATAGTTTCTGAGAATTTTTTTCAAATTTTGGGGAGTTTTTCCCAAATTTCGATAAAAATAAATGAGAATTTAGAAAAATGAACTTTCAAGAGTACTATTATTCGAAACTTTTGGACAAGTATTTCAATAACGAAAAAGTGTTTACAAATACAAAAAAAAAAATATAAAATAAACATCATTATAAAAACATTAGCTTCTACACTCCACTCAGAATCTAAAAATAACGGGACTAAATTTATTTTTCTGGAAATTTTAGCCATTATATGTTCAGAATTTCATCTCAATTTACTTCCTTCACTCTGTGTACACAATGAATATAACATCAATCCATTCAATCTTTGTATTGTTACGCAAATACATTTTCAGTCAAACGAAAGGAAGAGAAAGAAATGCGTTCACCTGTAGCTTTTTTTTTTTTGTTGTGGTCCGAAAATAATTGCTTCATATTATTCGATTTCATTGTATATCTATTATTTATTAGATGTTGTAAAAGCTGTTTGTACACATTATAATTTCGTTTCATTTATAAATCCTGTTAAAGTATTTGATTTCATTTTTTTTATTTAATTAAAATTCGTTTGTTTTTAAATAATATTTGTTATTTTTCTGTACAGAAATAATGTAATATTATACTCACCTGTTGAAGTATTATGTAACATTAAAATTTAAAAAGTAAATAAACCATACGAAGCCGAGTGTTTGAACACGTGTCTGAATGTATGTATACAAATTAACTTGTACAATGTACTTGTTATGTCTGACGGCCCTAAAAAATGTCATAAATAGCTTTCTCAGATTTTTTTGTTTTTCTAAACGTTTAAAGTTAGAATTTCGTGTTAAATCACTCGCTGCGCTTTATTTTCCCAAAATAATCTCCGCGTATTTCGCTATTTATATACAAAAATGTTAATTTTTTGACAATCAATGAGTCTCTAGAGCAGCGGTTCCCAAACTATGGGTCGTGACCCAAAAGTGGGTCGCGATTAAATTTTTAATGGGTCGCATCGTAAATGTTAGATTCTGAGTGGAGTGAAAAAGTAAGTTTTTTTCCAACGGTATTTTTTTTTTTTTTTTCGTTGAACACTGTTTCGTATAAAAATATTTTCCAAAAGTTTCGACTAACAACTCTTTTAATCAGACTTTGCATCTAGATGGCATTTTAGGGTAGTCAAATTATTCGAAATTCTCAATACTTTTGCAAAAGCTTGTCTAAATTCGAGAAAAGTGCAGTTAAAAAGTTGTATGGAAATGTAAACAAAGAAATAATTGAAAAATATTTTTGTAAAAGAATTTTTTTTTTTTTTCTAATGTTCATTTATGCGTATTCATATAACTTTATAATTTCAAATATTAATTTCACAATTTTGTAATAATAATTATAATTGTTTACAGTTATCAAAACTGTTCAATAAAAATTTTAACACAAATTAATGTTGTTCTTTTTTTCTTCAATGTTATTTTCATGTTTGTCACTCGATAAGCAAAAAACCAAAAAGAAAAATTTGTTTTGGGTCGCTGAAATTGAAAAAAATGCCCGAAACGGGTCAGACCTTAGAAAGTTTGGGAACCTCTGCTCCACAGGTTATTACGTAATAAAAAAAAAAAAAAAAAAAATAGAAAATTTTTTTCGTTATGATCTCATCCTTATTTTCATTTTTTTTTTTTTTTTTTTTTGTTCTTAGGGTGGAAAATGTTATGCAAAAACTATTAAATTTTAGTTAATAATATCAGCAGAGTGTAATCATTAATCACGAGAGACTAGAATCTTAAAACACAACAAAATCGACTCTGACTGTTTATGTTATTAAAAATTTATCTAAAATAAAATCCTAGACACGCCAACCCAGAGTATCCCACGCTCGAGGAGCGAAGAACACCCACGCGCGGTGTGTGAAGCATGACCGGCTGCTATTTTTAATTTGTCTGCCCGACAAGGTTTGTCCTGATAATATTAAATTAACGAAAAGCCACGAAGAAAGTTCACAGTATTTCAAAGAGGACGTAAAAAAAAAAAAAAAAAAAAAAAAAAAAGGAACGGTTTAATCCTTTCGTCCTGCGTTACTTATACAATGCCGAAGGAACCCGAAGGACGACGATGAGTTCGGGACGAAACGAATGAAAATATCGTTTCTCGATCGGTACGACCCCTACTACTCGCCATTCGATTAAAATAATTTAAAATTAAAGGGATGAATCGTTCCGAAGACTTTGGTGCTGCGCGTCATTAAAATCGAATAAAGCACTGTCTGGGCAGGTATAATAATAATATCATAATAAATCGTATTACCGATAGGTAATTTGTTTGTGTAGCTCTTTATAAATACTCTGAGGAATCGTTTAAAATATAGCTTAAGAGCGCTGAAAATCCTGAGAAACGTGAAAGTGTTCACAGAAGGGGAAAAAATAAAATTAAAATTAACATATCATTTCAATACTACTCAATAGTTTCTTTGCTCCTTTTGGAATCCAGAAAATAGGATCTAGGGGTGAATGTAACACTTTTATATCCCCCATCCCGCCCATAAATATGCCACCGATAATAATATATCCGGGGGTTTCCAAATTGTTGATCGCGATGTGCACGTGATGCAGCTCACATTTTAATTTTGAAAATTACAATTACCTTATTTAATAGTAGGAACGGTTTGGTTGGGTTTAATAATAATATATAATTTTAATAATAATTCAGGCCATAATTTAAATTATGGCCTCAAATGTATAAAAATATAATTTTTAAAAACAAAATAATTTTTATTTTATTGTAAAAATAAATATCTTCACATAACTAGAGTAAACTATATATTATTTTAAGTTGATATTTTTTTTTTCATATTTATTTTCGAGAATTCCCTTTAGATCTGCACGTTACATTAATGTACGAGTAGCTTTAAGTTATTTTTCAAGATAATCTTTCGTCTTTGGATTTGATATTATTTTCATTGACAAATGAAGTATTGCCCGAGTTTATGTTACTCAAAAACTTCATGTTAAATTCTGTGTGCATTTATTAATGATAATTAATAATGGGTTTTTTCAAAATTGGAATATGCCTACAAAATTCCAAAACAGAGTGACAATTCTTATTATACTTTTTAAAATCATCTACAAATAATTCGAAAATTCAATTCCTCGAGTCGCCTTAATTGTTGAAATATAATTTTATTTTTTTTTATTTAAAAACATCATAAATTACATAAAATACAAAAAAAAAACATCAAGTTAGTTTACATGATTATCTATTTATTTTCTTTTAAGCTATTGGCTTGTGCTAGAGATAGAGAGTAATATTTAACAATTTAAAACATAAATTATATAGGTAATAATAAGAGCAAATAAAGTGACGAATACAATAGAAGTTTCAATAATTTTAAAAACAGAAAATTTTTAAGAATAAAATACAATCTTACATAATATTAAACATAACGAAAACATATGAAGGACTTAAATTAATTGGGAAAATAACCAATGATATATAATTTTTTTTTTAACATTAATTTGATACTGGACATCAGTTTTGAGTGCCATTAATAATATTAAAAATGGACTTTTTTGTCTCTTTATATGGTTTTATTTATCCGTGCGGTTCGTAAACATTTTCATGTATATATATATATATATATATATCTTCCTCCTACTCACCACGTGCGTTAAAGAGAATTACGTGTAACTGTACGGTCGGAAACCGTAACTGTGCGCACCACGAGGACAATTATTTACTCGGTAAAATTTTGTCGAATTCACCCACTTAGAAATCCTTGTCCCGACCCCCGTCCGGAATAATAATTAACACGATCAATGTGCACGTGATTACAATTACCCGGAGCTCTTAATAGGCCTTAGGCCTTCCCCTACAAAGCAAAGCAGTGTGTACGTGCTAAATAGTATGCACACTGCGCGTCTCAAAGTCTCTGTATGTGTCTGTGTGTCTATGTATGTGTCTGTGTGTCTATGTATGTGTCTGTGTGTCTGTGTCTGTGTCTGTGTCTGTGTTTGTGTGTGTGTGTGTGTGTGTGTGTGTGTGTGCCGTCGGATGACGTTCATAATGTACAGGTGCGCAGGCTTGAGAATCCAGAGAAATTATAAATAGAAGATGCAGGTTCTAGGAAATCAGAAGAGCTAATAATAGCTTTATTGAAACGACCAAAAAACTAGGTAATTGTGCCCTAAAAAAAAACAGTGAAAAATTAAAAATAAAATATCTAATTGGCCATTAAGTGACAAAAAATAAATTTCACAAAATAATTATGTGTTTTTTGATCTCTCTATAGAGACAAATTCGGTTTCAAAAAGTTGCTGGTCGAAAATTTTGGAGAAGTATTTCTATGCAAAAAGTTGTACACAGAAAAAAAGGAAAAGAGAAAAATGTTTTTTATTAGAAAATTTTTTTTTTGACATTTTCAACATTTTTTTTGCGCCAAAATTTTTCTCATATTATTGTGTCTGTCTTTATTTGAATTTCCATTGAGTTTGGATTGAAAAAAAGATAGTTTTTTAGTCATTTTTTATGTCCAATTTTGCAAAAAACAATTGAGAATTTCGAAAAATTCCCTTTCTAAAAGTACCATCTAGGGATGATCGTTGCTTGACGAAACTTTTGGACAAGTATTTTTGTACAAAAACGTGTGTACTTAAAAAATAAAATATAAATATAAATACATCGTTGTAAAAAACACCAGGTGGTTTGCTTTGCTCCGGATTTAAAAAAATCACTCTCTGTATACATAGGGTGCTATGTGCATACGCGTTGGACGTGATTTTGTATATTGTGATCGGGGGGGGGGGTAGATATAATACTTCGTTGTGTGGTAGGAGGAGGGGGACGAATGGAGGGAGGAAAGGCTCATTTGGAATAACATATTTTCTGGCCATAAAGCACTACCCCCCACCACTGTCGTCGTTGTCGTGCGAGACCCCTGTGCGCATTGAATACCGATTCCCCGAAGTTAGGGGATCAAAATCGGTGCACGCGAAATCCGCGGATAAAGTCCGAAGGGGAGGGGACATGAATCGCGCGCCCTACGAAGGGTTGTGTGCGTTTAGATCTTTTTTTTGTAATTTATTTCGTAATCTAAAAAAAAAAAAATTATAAGTCAACCGATTCGTAATGCGAATTCGTTCTATGCAAATCAATAGTTTTGACGTCGTGCTCGGTGTACGTAAATCGCGTAAGTATAGTTTTTTCGAAATGTTTCGTTTTCCCGTAACGCCGGAATCGTACTCACGCGGTCATTTCCCGTTTTTTGCAATTAATAATAATAATAATAATAATTTATTTATTTAGCCAAAACAAAATAAAAATTTACACTATAATATATTCGTAGCAATATGTAGGACGAATTTTTTTTTTTTCAACTCCCCATCAAGCATAAGCTTGTTTTTTGGGGAGTAGTTTAAGTACAAAAGATAATAAAGATAAACAAATTAATAACATTTTAGCAAATTACTAAAAAATTGAAAAGCAAAAACTAAGAAATTAAAAAATATTTCAATTAAAAACCACAAAAGAATCACAAAAACTTATATACATTAAACGTACTAATAACAAATCTACATTTTATGTGAAATCTAACGTTTTCAAAAACGATTTAAATCTATGAACATTTTTGAAATAGTAAATATTAAGTTGTCTACATAACTGATATATGTGTACATAACATGCAATTACAATATAATAATATAATCGCGCTCTATTCTGTCCTAACAAATGCACATTCACACGTACACACTCAAAAACGATATTTGGAATTTTTGCTTTTCTTTTGTCCCGTATTTTGGATGATCCGTCCCATATGTATTTTATTTTAAAGTTAGTTCAAAAATCAATAATTTTTTAATTTTTTATTTTAATAAATAATAATAATAATATCCAAATCAAATGATAAAATATTACTAAAAACCAAATGTTTACTAAGAGTTTGTATAAATTTGGAATTATACATTACCTTTATTTAAATTTGTAGTACAAAACTAAGTTTTTATACAACTTGTTACTAGTTTCAATATTTTATCGGGTGCAAAAACTTGGTGTTTATTTAAGAAGTAAAAATAAACTTTTATGTGATCAAAAATTTCAAAATTTCAAATTTCGAGATTAATTTTGGTTTTGAGGGACCGAGCCCAATCTGTATAAATGTAAATTAGAAGTATGATTTAATTATGTATCGTATTTTTAATGAATAAATCTGGGATCCCTAATATATTGTGACATTCGACAGTTTTGCGTTTTGCAATATGAAACATAATAATATTTTGTACCGAGTATAATATATAATGGAGGGAGATTTTTGTTATGACTCGTGTGCTACAATTTGATATAAAAAACCGATTTCGACGGTGTCCGATCATTTGTAAAACAAATCTAACCCTATTATATTTTCCCTGTAGACGATTGGCGCGAAACAGTGAGACTTATATATATATATATATATATATATGTAATATGCATAAAATACGACCTACGCAAAAACAAAAAAGCTGATGTCACGAAAATCGACTTTCGAAAAACGAAACCTTAAACGGATATCGACTTCGCGTGTCGCGGCGGAAAACGTGATCTACGATTTTAAATTGGAATTCTTTTTTCTTTTTTTTTTACCTTCGTCGTTGCACACTCGATACGATCAAAATTTAAAACATTGATGTAAATGTGTAAAACACGAATTTCGCATGCTTTAAAGTTGACATTTTATTTTTAGATTCTGAACGAAGTGAAAAAGTTAGTGTTTTTACAATGATGTTTATTTTCTTTTTCTCTGTGTACAACTTTTCGTATAGAAATACTTGTCCAAATGTTTCGATCTGTAACTTTTTGAATCCGGATTTGCCTCTAGATTGTACTTTAAAGAATTCATTTTTTGAATTTCTCAATTCTTCTTCCTACTAAACTAACCAACATTTGACAAAAACGACTCGGAAACCGTAAGTTTTTGATCCGAATTTTATGAAAATTTAAACATAGATAGAAAATCATTTTTCTAACATTTTTTTTTTCTCATTTATTTTTTATATTATTAACTTCCCTTGTTCAGAATCGTTTTATTGAAGAAATGATTTATCGTTTCTTTAAAATTCAATACACCCGTCAAGAGAATTCCACCCGTCGTGCGAAGTATGTCCGGCTTTTTACTCATATTCTTCGAATATAATTTAATTCCCAGTAGATAAATACGAAGTCGACGAAGTTTTACAATATTTTCGTATTTAGAATAGAAGTTTTATTACATACAATATTATGTCTTTTTCGATTTCTGAGCTTCAGTTTATTTAAGACAATTTTACTTGAAAATTATAAAGTTTATTGCTATTACAAAAAAAAAAAAAACATTTTTTATTCTTTAATTTTATATCCTACTGTCAAATGAGAAAAAAAAATTTTGGAACTATTGAAAAAAATTATTCCAATATTACGTTTGTCGAGATAACACAAAATACTATTGACATTTTTAAGATAACTATTATGATTATGTGAGTTATTTCATTGTTCAGTTGTAAATATGAGAAATTTCTGTTTTGAGTAATATGAAAAAAAAAAAAATCCTATACTCAAATATAAAAAGTAATATATCACTACAAACCTAAATTAATTAAACATAATATAATCAATTATGATTATTAAAATAATTATATAGCATGTATAAAACCGTGGTTATTCGTGAAAAATTATTTTAAATTTTAATTTAAATTTTTTTGTTTCAGGTAAGTTCAATGAAAAACGAGTCACCAATAGTTCGTAAGTGTATAATTATATGTAATTGTATTTTTTGTAAAAAAAAATATCAAATTCCTAAACGGCCGTATAGTGCAGTTATTTGTTTTAACGATTCGTATTTCCATCTAACTTGTTCCACGGAATACTTACTGGGAATGCATTTTACATTCATTTTATTGAAGTGCAATATGTGACTATGGAGGACTCAAAATTAGCTTTGAAGATAGTTATTAATTTTTTTGAGCATGAATTTTAGTTATATCCATCTGCGCTTTTTGGAACCAAAAGAATAAAACAAAAACTCTCCGAGTTTACATTGAATTGATTTTTTTTTGCTTAATCATATTTTACACATTTTTTTATTGTATAACACTTTACTTTATACAAAAATAGACTCATTTTGTATTTGCAGTGATTAATCTATTCTCTGCAACAACATATTGTTACAACACATATGCACCTAAAATAACCAAAATATGCAACTAATTTTTATTTTTTTTCTCTAATAAAATTTAATATAATACATTTTAAATTCAAACAATGATTAGGTATATTGACAAACGAATAACACAGTAGAAGAAAAAAAGCCAGCCATAGGTACCATGGGTGGTTCTTTGCTCCTTGGTGGTGGGATACTCTTGGTGGGTTTATTATATTTTAAATAAAAGATTAATCATTTCTTCAATAAAACGAAAAAAATAACAAAGAGATTTGCAAAAACCTTCATTCCGCTCAGAGTTTAAAATGATGTCGACCTTTAAAATAAATGTGCTAATTATAAAACGTAAAAATGCATAAATGTGATATACATTCGTCATAATATAAGTTTAAATATGATATAAATTTGTCAAATATGCATTTTTCCTAATAAGTCGCAAAATATGCAAAAATATGCATAAAAAATGTTTGTATTAGAATCCGTTATGTCTTGAAACAAATTAATATCATGCATAGATTATTCTGCAGCCATTAATAAAGAATATATGCAAATTCAACAAGTCCCGAACCCTAGTTATAATAATGTAACTGAATACAATATTATCTAATAAACATAACGAGGGGGTACCTAATATTTTTTCGAAAATGTTGTGCCCTATGGTATTTAAGCACTTTTATTACCCCTCCCCCCCCAAAAAAAAAAAAAAAAAAAAATTAATAAAAATAAAACTCTAGATACTTTCTTGCATCCTCTATACACAGATAAACCAACTGCCAGTTCGAATTTTTCGATTCTCAGTAGTGAATGGAACAAAAAAATAAGAGGTTTTACAGTGATGTTTATTTTGAATTTTGGACAGAGCGAAGAAGCTTATAATTTTACAATGATGTACACCTTCAGTGAATACTTTTTCATACATGAATACTTGTACTTACTCAAAAGTTTCGACCAGCAACTTTTTGAATCGGAATTCGGCTCTACATTATGGTATTTCAGAAAGGTCGATTTTCGAAATTCAATTTTTTCTAATTTATAACATAAAACGTGTTATTTTATTTCGCTTTGATCGGTTTATTCGGTTGCTATAGAAAATTCGATGGCGACCAATTAATTTATTTTCGTTAATTATGTATTGTAGTTATTTCCACCGTTTTTTTTTTTTTTTTTTTTAATTCCAACCTAACCTAAACTCTCTTATTCGGATAAAATGAATAAAATTTCACTTCTTACAATATTTTCATTTCGTTATTAAAATTTGAGTTTAAAATATTAAAATTTTTATTATGCATTTAATTACGTCGTTCATTGAATACGGTAACAATGGTAACAAAATAGTCAATAAAATGTTTATTATTTCATTTTATTTTTTTATTTTTTTGACGTTCTTAACCACAAAGCTCTACTCAGGATCATTTTGTAGAAGAAAAAGTTTTTAATTTCTTTAAAACTCAATGCATCCCAGCCGATTGGCGAAGAATACCCATGGTGCGAATTAGTATGTCCGGCTTTTTTTTATTTTATACTTTAACGTTTGCACGATTCATACAAATATAAAATACATAATGCGCCGTGTGTTACGTATATGTTAAAATGAAATTATATATATATATATTAAACTGAGTAAATTAAATTATTTTCTACGTGTTGTATTAATGACATTAACGACGATTTAGAATAATTATAAAAGGTTTTCGCGAACGATTTTAAAATAAAGGGATTTATTTACGCGCATAAACTGCGCGCTTCGACGAAATAATATTTATACGATTAAACGGTAGCGCATAATTATGCTTGTGTACGCAATTGTAGTGCTAGATTAGAGCGAAGCGAATTTCGAGGAAAAATGAATATGTATTATGTTAATTAATAACTTTTTAATTCAAACGAAAATTCAAAACGATTGCGGGCGGGCGCATAAGTTGCGATCACTGAAATTCATAATTTTTCAGAGCCTCGCACAATGTGTTCCAGAAAGTTGATTTTGGGGGGGACAAAATTATTTAATTTTAAATTTTGTATGTAATTTTTTGGATACTTACTTCAAATTTAGGTCCGGTTTTCATATTGTACATTCGTGAAATCAATTAAAGTCAACAAGAAATTAAATCAATTTCTGATTTCCCATTATATTATGTATTATTTAATAAATATAATTTTAAAATTTAATTAAAATATTATTATATCTAAAACAAGGTAAAATACAATATATGTTAAAATATGTTTTATTTAAAGTAAAATATTCTTGTGGTTTGTTTTTGTTATGAAATTCGATTTTTCTAAAATTTATGTACAAATATATAATGTATAAAATATAGGTTCTAAAATGGTAAACCGCAAATTCTGCCCCTGTCAAGATTCGAAATGTTATTTCGGTAGCGGTTCTCAAATGTTAACTGTTAAGAGAAATCGGCTGATTGATAAAACATTTTTTTTTTTTTTAATTTCGCTGTGCTGTAGCTTTATAGTATATTGTGAAAATCATTTTCTAACAATACATATTTATCTCTCCAAATAAAAGCACATCTATATTTTTTATCTCTATCTAGATAATTTTGATTTCTTTGGCTTTTATCTTTATCTAGATACATTTTTTTTTCGTATGAATTATATCTTTCATGTTTATTTTGATAATTTTTAAACCCAACAACAGAGGTGATGGTCGCGCAGTGAGAACAAAAACAGGAGATACATTTTTACATAATCGTAGAATTTAACAACAGATAAGAATTTAAAAATAAAAAAATATGGCGACCCGAGATCGAAAATATTACCGAGACTTTGACCTGAAGTGGACGCCATTAGTGTCACGTGCTGTCCTCGATGTATTTGAGTAATGATGGGAAACACACACTTGTGCTACACACGGTTTTTATAATGTCCTTTACGGCGCGCGGCGGCGGCGGCGGCGGCGGCAGGATGTGTGAAAAATACATAAATATTTTATTGAACTACATAATAATATATTAACATATTATTTTCGAGAGTATAATAAAAATAAACAGATTTTATCGATTGAATTTCTCGTGCGTGATATATAGACAATCACATTTTATTCGTTATTAATAGAAAGGACTCGTGTGGCTCTAAAACCCTTAAAATATGCATATTCATTAATGTTCTAAAAATAAAACAAATGTGCTAAAAAATGTTTATCAAATATTTTCTATATAATCATGAAAAAAATTATTAAATATGCTCCTTCTTAAAATATTTAAAAATTAAAATTGGCAATTTTAATTAATTTTGCATGTGCAAATTCCCTACTTCATTAATAAGTTATTGAGCTAAAATTACACTAATATCTAAAGGAGTAAGTAATCAAGTATTTTTGGTAATTTTCGGAATTTTTAAAAAATTGTTTTAAATCCAACAGTTTTTATTGATTATTTCAAAAAGTGAAAAAATGGATTTAGGGGGTTTCTGAAATAAGCGATCGATTATAACATTATAATTTTTATTTTTATTTTTTCTTATTTTAATAACCTTTTTTAAACTTAGCTATGTTCTAACATCAGTTATTAAATAATACCACTCAACGAAGATAGACACTAAGTATTATAATTGTTACTAAGTATTATAATTAGGAAGTTGAGGTTTAGTCGGCAGGATACTTGCAAAATAACTTTGCAATTGTTTAACAAAAAAAGTTTTAATTCGTGAAATTTTCAGCTAATACATAACGCGTTATAAACAAAAAGTAACTAATAAAATAATAGAACTCATTAGTAGATACAAATATTAATTAATAATTACAAATATCCACATCATCATTAAATTATTTTTAGTTAAATAATTATTAATTGCGTGGTATAAAATATTCGATGTAAGAATGACATAAGTTTTAAATTGATATTTTCAACTTTCAAAAAATTAACTCGCCCAGCTCTATAGTAATCACTAGGGCTAATGACTTATGGCTCTAAAAAAACTTAACATATTATGCAAAAATGCTAAAATAATCTCTTATAAAACTTATAAAATTTTACTGTAAAACTCAAAATATTTAAAAATTGTATTGTATAATATATTTTAATATGTATTATTAATTTTTCTTTTATTGTTTATGAAACGTCTTTTTTTTTTTTAATTTTTATTCTTTTTAAGCTTACATTTAAACAAATAAAAATATCAACTAATAATATTCAATGTCTTCAGTTATTCAGGGAAAAAATTTCCAATACCAAGAAAACTTGAATTAAATATTGAAAAATAGGAGAAATATGCACTTATATCGAAAAAAGAGTTAAATATGCAAAATATGCAAATTAAAAAGAACTGTATACAACTTCTGGTGTTATGAAACGCATTTCTACATTACTGAACTATGTTTTTTTTTTAATAAACATTACACATTACAACGCGGTTAAATAAAACTTATTAAAATATTACTTTTTAAAAGCGTAGTACTAAAATGAATTTTGAAAGATTTCGTTTGCAAGTGAATCTCGAAGAAGATACGTCATGTTTCTTCTGATAAACGTGTACACCCGAAAGACTTTTGAATTTTAAACAGTCTTTTGTTAGTATATTTTTTATTTCATAATAAATTTATATTGTTAACAGAGATTCTGTTTGATCAATGGGAACGAATCTGAATGAGAAAAAACTTTTTTTCCCACCCATTTAAGTATTTATAATGCCGCAAATTTACTTTTGTATAAAGGTAATCGAAATTTGGTCGAACTCAACGATCGGATACAGAAAAAAACTGCTTCAATATTTGTCATTTTTAAGCAATAATATATTATATATATATATATATGATGTGGTCGGGGTAAAAGGAACTGTTTGAATAATTCAAAGTTTGGCAACTAAATTATATGTATAGGATTCTTATTGTGTATACAACAATTGCGTCAGGTAGGTAGGTAAAACTTTCGAATTATAAACGGGCCGCCGAGAGCGAAGTGTAGTTTATTTTAAAACTACATGCATTATGTATAATATTATATACTTGTGTTTCAATACCGAAAGTCTCGGATTCGAGTTTTAACGCGAAGACAGTATTATAATAATATAAACTGTACTTTAGAGATTCGTCGGGATTTTCGGTTTTTCTCTCTTAAATTATCAGTTAGAAATCGGGACTTAATGCTCTTAAAAAGTACTAGATATGCATGCACTTATGCGCTTAAAAAAGTACAATTATTATGCTCAAAAAATATGCACTTTTTTTTTTTATCAAACAAAATATTTTCATAATTACAAATATTTTATCAATCAATGCCCATAGTAAATACTCTAAAGTAGGTCGTTTTAATGAAGCTTCGTAGATAATCTCAAAAGAGTATGATAAAAATGTAAAATCAACTTGCATTTTCAGAAATAAATACTTATACAAAATAAAATAATTGCTTGAAAAACGTATCATAAATTAAATTAAGCTGCTTTTAAAATTTTTCCATTAAATTATGTATATATATATATATTTTAAAAACCTAAATAAAAATTAAAAATCAACCGTTATTAGTACCTAATTAAATGTATTTTAATTTAATTTATTTAAAGTATGACTTTGTTGTTACCTTAAAAATTGTTGCATTGAATCACTAAATATTTTTAAAATTATTTTCAAAGTTAAAAGGTCGTAAATTGTTAACCGTTAGCAAATTTTTATACTATTTTTTTTTTTTTTTTTTATGTTTCTAATGTTCATAAAAGTGGATTTGAATCACAGAGTAAGTACAATAATACATATTTTAATATCAAATGAATTAATTTTGTTTTTAGATTCTGAACAAAGTGAAGAAGCTAGTGTTTTTACAATGATGTTTATTTTTTTTTTTTTTTTTTATGTTAACACTTTTTAGTATATAAATACTTGTCCAAAAGTTTCGATCAATAAATTTTTGTAA
>JAIPRM010007950.1:0-16500 GCA_025469315.1 Stegophylla sp. TES_Ste_2020 | reverse complement strand
GGTTTTATATCTGACACGCTTATCTACATTGTAACAAATCTACACCATTAACGTAATGACTAGGTCTATAGATACATGAGTGATATAATTTTATTTGTTCAATTTCAAGTACATACAATAAATATTTTATGATGATAATATTATACTAGTAACTATTATTATAAGATGAACTTTTTTTAAATAATATAAAATAATAATTTTTATATAAATAATCCAAATATAATATAAAATAATTTTCTCAATAATCACATACATCTGGAACCCTTGAGATAGTCCCGCGGAACCCTAAGGTTCCGCGGAACACACTTTGGGAAACGCTGCTCTAGATTATAAAATTAATGTTCCTGAATTCGTTTTGCTAAATGGGTGGAATATGATTCTGCAAGTTTTTATTTTTTTTGAACATGATTCCGCATGATCTGTATTGAAAATACTATAAGATTCCATATGGAATTGAGTGCAACGTTATCAGATTAATTATAACGAAATGGTTTTACGTTTATTACAAAAGCCGTATATATTTTATACCAAAGGAATTCATTATACCTACAGTTGGGATACTCTTTGTGGATGCGATGAATTGAAAAGAAACGAAAAATCAAAAAACAAATGAAAAACAAAAAATCAAATTTAACACTAATGTTCAAAAATCCACGGCAATCGGTGGATTTTACTATGCAAGTGAGTATTGTTTTTCGTAACTGCCATATTTTAAGTTTTTAATTAACAGGTTTAAGTGATATAATCGGAATTACAAACTGCGCATTTTTTCGAAAGAGCGATAGTATTTTTCACGTTATTTCTTTTGATTTATTTATCGTTTTGCATAGTGCAGGTACGTCCACCCAAAAAGATAGCACAACCGTTCCACTTAAACATATTAAAGACAATAAGTGTTTTCAACGTTTTCCTGACAAGACTGGTATTAAATTATTATTAATACGATTTTACCACGCCGAATTTTTATTACGTGTATGGTTTTATTATTATAATTATTAATTTTCCTTCCACCCCCCCGTTGAAGAGTTAAGTGAATTGGCGTTAAAAGCTATTATTAGACACACACACCCCAGAAAACTAAACGGACAATAATCGTATAAATCAACACGTTAATGGTCGGTCGTGCTGTTTGACAATGAAGCAAACCGAGAATTGAAAATTATATCGCCGCAGCCCGAGACTTCCCAATGGTAGTCGTTATATTATTACATACAAAACGGCGGTCAACACGAATAAATCACCGCGGGCCCGCGCACCGGTCAACAAATCAAAACCACAGGTAATTGTATTTGTAAGTTGCGTGCGTCATTTATATTATTAACAGTTTTTATTATTATTATTACTATCGTAAGTGTTTGTTCAGTAGTTTATCGCCTTTTTTCTTTTTTTATACCATCGCGCGTGTCGGACCCGTCTTTAGTCACTTATTTATTTTTATTTTTTTTCCCCATCACGATAGTTTTTTACTTTGTTGTTTAACAACAAAACACAATAATACAACACTTGTAGTTTATTTAATATTCATTCCAATTAATTCAGTATAATAGCTGTTGTAGGTTCGTTTCGAATTTTCAGTCACTGAGTGTTAGCTCGTTCGCAGTGACACCCACACACACACACACACACACACACACACATCACGTATTATATTATTAAGTGTTATTATTATTATTACAGACGATTATCGTTGTACAAACACACATGTAGACATCATATTTTATCTATTCAAATAAATCGTTTTGGTAATAGAAATTTTTTTGAAATTCGACTCTGAACAGTAGTAGGTAAACCGATTATTACTACATCGTATAATACACGTATTCACATGTAAAATTATAATATCACATACAAAACATATTAGTTATACACACACACACACACACAAGTATGTTGTTCTCCTATTACGTTTGTACTATAGGCATATCGATAAATTAAAAAGAGTTTACTATAATAGAATGCACGACGCATTTCGTATTATAATACAGGAATCGTAAATAGTATAGACACATTCGAAAGCGTTCGGATTTGAATTTTAAAATGGATACCAATACAAATATGCATGTGGTGTTTTTTTTTTAGTTATGTGCATACGTATTCAGATACGCTCATTCTAAAAATACGTATAAATTTGTGGTCGGATGTTCACCTGTGGAGTTGAATTTATTGCAGCGTTAGACGCATTATAGATAGATTTTTTTTTTTTCTATTATACCGAACGTGGGAAACAAGAATATTATATGGAAGTAATAATTTGACAGTAAAGATCACGGATCAATACGTCAAACGTTTATAGGTATTTAAACAAATAAAACGAATTGTGGAGTTCCAATGATTTGTATAGGCTGACTGGATACTAATCGGGCAGCTCATATATGATGCAAGTTTTCTGTGACCAAATGGACATCTAAGGTAGCATTATTTTGGTATATCACAATGATACATTTTAAAAATTTAAAATATTTATAACAATTTATAAAATTTAATAAAATTTTTTTATAAATATAAAATTTATAAAAATTTAAACAAAGGAAATGAAAGTGTGAATAATGTTTTTGAAATTTTTCGTCAAATTTTCAAATATATTAACTATTATTAGTTTTTTTTTTACAATTCGTTCTTGTGCTATTTTCATCAGCTATAATGTTTATTTATTTATTTATTTTTTGTCATTTAAACCCATCGCCGTTTCCACTATGCCTTTCTATTCTTCTTTATGAACGAAAATTTTCCGTTTCGTTCAATTCTTATTGTATTTAAACTGTCATATTGTATTTAATGTTTCCGTGGCTTGCATAATTCCTTTAATGAAGCCAAGCTAATTGAGTATTACCTTCTGACTAGAATGAATTATAGACTATAGTTAATAAAATAAATAAAATAAATGGCGTTTCATCAAACGTTTACCTTTAAATTGTTTTTATAGAATTAGTGACGTGTAGAACGTGTAATTGCATGTACATAACACACGACTCGTATGAGTAATTTGTTTATTGCTGCATTTTTATTATTATTATTATTTATTTTTTTTTTTATAAAATAAATGCATATAATATTATTTTTAAGTGTATATTTTTGAACATATTAAAACAATTTTACTGCGTATTTTTAAGAGCATACTTCTTAATCTTTTAAAGCATACGACCCCTACTAATTACTATTTTTGATATATTTGCCACCCCGATACTACCAAATTTTAAATACCCCATTGAGTTTATTATATTACTTAACTATATATATTATAGGTATTACTCTATTAAATAAAATTACATTTGGTATTAGTTACGTTTTAATGACCACTCTTCCCTTGAATAATTTTTGGATCGGATCCACCTCTGTCTCTGAAACAAGACTAAGGGTTTTATGTATGCCAAGTCTGAGGTAGAAAAAAAAATTTAGATTTTAACTTTACATATTATAGAGTTGTATAGAAGAGTTTTGAAAAAATAAACAATATTTAGAATTTATGTTTAAAGATTAAAAAAAGTATACTTATAAGTATAAAAAAATCCTGTCTTTTTTTACATGTAGTATTTAACATTTTTTGCCCTCCCCTCTTGGATTTTCATAGATAGACGCCATTGTGTATTAATTATGCATTAAATTATGCGTTTTACAATTAATTTGTAACACTCAAACAGGTCGGTTTTATATTATTTGATAATTTTTTGTCAGTTCCTGCGGCTCAAATTGCCACGAATGACGATTCATATACACATAAATAAAACCAGCCTTTATCAACTCACACACGTTTGATTCGAATTGGAGTTGTTAGCCTAACTACGATTGAAAATATATGTAAAAATTTATTATTTTTTTTAGTTTTGCTTATTAGACATGGCCTGTAAACAACCAGTTCCAGTGTAGGATGACCCTTGATAGGGTAGCAGATAGTTGAGTAATTAGTTTACTATCCAAACGTTTGTCGTATTCATCAGTGATCTAGTCACAAATTATTATTTCTTTACATACAACTAATATTTTTATTTCTTACAGCTGATACTAAAGGGATAAATATTTATTAAAATTATTGGTGTAATTAAAAATTATAATACCTGTTTATTTATTAATATATTCAATCTGTGAATTTTAGTTATTTTTTTGGATTTTAATAATCGTGTACCTTATCGTTTGATTGTTTGTCGACAACGATAAAATATATTTATTAATTTTATTTGTGTCTAACGATTATATTCTAATTACAAGGTTGCAAATATCAGACGTGAGTTTTTACATAGGTAAACGATTAGTTTTCACTCAGAATACCCTTTAAGTCATCGTAAATTATCGACTCACTCGTAGGCACCAACCTGAGTGGTACTCGATATTTCTTCATTATTATAATTTCTATTAAAATGTGAGAAATTTAGTCTGCACTGATTACTGCCCATATTAGTTATTATTTTAAAATGAATTGCATTTAAATTTAGATACATTTTTTGGGAACACGAACCAGGAACCAGTATTCTTCTTGACACGTCAATGTTCTGATAAATTTAAATGTTGGTATTTTAATCACATGCACGTTTTGAATGTTAGTCATCAGGTGTGTGTGTGTGTGTGTGTGTGTGAGGGATTGTAAACTGTTCAAGACGGACATATCAAATATATCAAACGTTTTGAGATGTTCAAGTTTTGTACACTATTCCACTTTGTTATGTCAATGTAGTATAAAGGGGAAAATATGTGTTGATTTTAATCATAACGCGTACTCGTTTTTTTTTTTTTTTTTTAATATTTTCGTAACGACCTATGTTTATAAAAAATTAGGTATTCCTCTTCCCGAACACATTCTAAAGAAGAAAGAAAATGTAGAGGGGCCTCTGTTCTGGCTAACTACGTGAATCGTAGACTATAACTATTTAGCTATTGGTTTACTACTGTTGTGTAATATTAAGTTTACCTTATTTATTATTTAAACAAGGTTAGATAAAGAATAAAATCAAACGTTTTTAGTTTTTATTTCGTCTATAAATTCAAAGCAGATTATATGTACAGTACCATTTTCGTAACATTTTTTGGTTTGTAGCACATGATTTTCCACGTTCAATAGTCGATTTGGTTTTATATGTACACACGGAACATTCACGATACAAATTTTTCACATAGATATTTACATTGTTTTCGTCGAGGTACTTACGGGGGAAAATCACGAACATTCTGAATTTAAATCATTATTTATATAGGTGTGAAATAAATTTGCATTTGATTTCGTTTGACGAGTGGACTTATTATTAATCGAGGTGGATTTAAAAGCGCTGTACGAATAGTTTTACTTCGTCGCTCCCTCGAGGCAGACGGAGGCGAAACGACATTGTAATAACCGTTTCGCGAACATAAATTATACGATATAACATCGTGTGGAAACTAAATTGTTTTTCTGGTTCTCTTTATCATAGTCGTTGTTATTAATTTTCTCGAGGTATATCGCATAAGAATTAATAATAATAAAATACCGATCTAGGATTTTGGCGGTCGCGCACATAAATATACAAATAATAACAACTAACCGTCGCCCTTTAATTACTATTAATGTGCCTGATGCCACACACTGTACACGCGTACACTCGATACGAACACACGTACACACAGACGAATATCATTACTTACTGTACAACACGAACGCGCGCCGCATAGGTGTAAAAACTGTAAATCATAACTGTTGCACTGACCAGGCCTCCACAATGTAAATATTATACGCGCGCGTGTGTGCGTATAATTTATAAACGTATTATGTTTAAGACCGGACCACCCCTGGGCTACGGAATGAGTCGGCCCCGGTTGTCAAATAAATCTGTTTTTATAGCGAAATCATTTTTTCCCCTTCCTTGTACGCCGCCATCGTAGCAGTACGATATTATATTATTTTAAACGCACACACTCGCTTTTTACGTGCAACACGGGGCAACACGCTGAGAAGTATGTATGTGCGATGCAGCGCTAAAAAACCGAGCCGCGAAGAGAAAAAAAAAAGAAAAAAAAAACCCTTACCGCCACATGATACTGGTATGCTACTATACTACTACCACGTTACCTACTACAAAATGATGTTAATTTTCTAAATCTATGTAAAACTATACTGCTGTTTCCCCCCCCCCCCTCACCTCTAACGTCATTGTAATAAGATTATTATTATTATTTTTTTTTCGTTTAATTGCAAGCGTCTTCAATCTTTATAATATTATATTATCCGGTAGTGATCGTTCCATAAATATTCATATTGTCTCGTAAATTTACCCGCGTGTAATGCGATTCAAATAACGTGCCACGGTATATTATATTAACAGTACGGGCTGGGGATATTTATCGATCTGTGAATTTACAATAATAATATAACGTCAACGAGAGACCCATATATTTGTATACTCGTACACATAACTCCGTGGAAAATATACCACCTATATACCTTTATAATGTATATAGACTTCATTTTTTTCTTCTCTTTTTGTGTCGAAACTAAATAATAGCTTTACACGCGTCATACAGAGGTGTACCTACCATACCGTGTGGGGGGGAGGGGCAGTGCGACGATCGGGGCCGTGTACAGTGTACGAGCAACTATTTCAAAAATGCCACTCAAATAATATTCAAATTATTTAATTCACCGCGCGCTTAAAAACGGACACGTGTTTCGATAATCTATTTCACAAGAAGTGATTTAACGACGTTTTCGTAGACTCATATTGATTTTCGATACGAACATAATATTGTAGAGATGTACTTAAATGAGTGAGATTTTTCTTTTTTCTGAGAATTTTTACTATTATATTTATAAATGGAGTCACTTTGTGTGACATATGACGAGTATTTTAAATATCTAAAAACGACTCGCGATAAACGACACCGGTTAATTTTCATCGATAACATTCCAGTGGTAACTACAAACTTTTTAAATAATTGAACACTCTGATTTTATTCGTAGCACAAAGGTCTTTTTTAAGTACAAATGTTTTTATTTTTAAATTTCCAACCAGAAAAATAACAAATTTCTTCCACTATAGATAATAATTATTTACCAAATATTGAATATGAGATTATAAATACTAGTATTATTAACATACCTACAAATGTTTATGCCACATTTGGAAAGTAATGACCAATTAAACATGAATAATTACATAAATTTCAAATTTTTTTCTTTAATAGCTGATGGGTACGTGTTCTCATTAGTATTAGCGTATTTACATTTATTTGATAAAGTATAAAACAATAAAAATAAACAATTTTAATTATTTATGAAATAAATAAAAAAGAAAGTGTGTTAAATAATAATATAGGTACTTTTAGACTGGATCGCGGAAAAAAAGCAAATCAGAAAAAGAAGTTTATTGACTCTTGTATGACCAATATTATATTATTTCTATGATCTCTGAAATGAATGAAATAGTTAACATTAAAAAGTACGAATTTTATTGTTTCAGTGAATACTCCTACTTTTATAAACGTCCGTTTCATAGATGAAATCAAAAAAATCTAACAAATTTGCTCTATTATAATTATTATATTTTTATTTCATCTATTGAATTTTTTTATCGGCGTAAGAGTATATAAAATGCTAACATGAACTTTATAATGTTCATATTATGTATAGATTATTAAAACACTGACAATGAGTATACCAGAAAATTAGGTATTTGTTTTAAAACTGTAAAATCAAATTTTCAACCTGTAAAATTTTAGTTTTATAGTACATATTTTTGTTCTATCTTATATTTTTACGTTTACAAACACATATTGACAAAAAATTAAGATTAGTCGTTATTGTGAAAGACAAGAAGACACTCCCGTATTATGGATACATATACATAAATTATATTTATAAATATAAATTCACATGATATGAATGTAGTTCAAGCGTTCGATAGAAACTTAAAAACCAATCGGTCAGTGTCGTGCTATATAGATACTTATCTATGGTGTCGTGTGTTCGTGCGTTTTACGTGTAAAAATAGTGTCAAGTGCCTCAGTGCAACAACCAGGCAAGTCTACTTTTTAAAATTTTTCAAGAGACACATTAAATGAAACCATGTTTTTAAAAATATTATTTTTTTTCTCCAATCGAATAGAAACCATCCTTAGGTACATACATATAGTTCAGTTATTTTTATTTACATTTTATATAAGCCTTACATCATCGAAAATTGCATTAAAGTTAGTAACATATGGACTTGCCTGCTTTTTTTCGCATAATATGTCAAATATTTTTCAAGTTCATTCTTGTTTTTGAAGTTTTACTGCAAATTAGTATATATTTATTCCTTTAGCATTAATGTAATCTGCTTTTTAAGTATTTAAAAAAAATAAAATAACAAAATGAATACTCAACTTCACTATAAAGTAAGTTATTTGACTAATAAATTACATTTTTGATACTTCACAGTGAAAGCGATACATAGTTATCTTTATATTTAACTATATAAACAGTTATTTTAAAAAATAATAAACAAATGTGATAAAAACAGTTTTATAATATGTCGCCGCAAAAACCGGATAAGTCCAAATGCTTGTTATCTCCGTAAACAACAGTCGGACATACCTTGTTCAGTGTTCTTACACAGAACTGACCACAAAAAAATACTTTATTCAAAACTATCAAAAAGTGGATTTCGAAAATAGTGGACTTGCCTGGTTGTTGCACTGAGGCCTTCAGTTTCTGTTACTAGTGATTTTTGACATCATTTCAATTCATAATTTCAAAAATAAATGCATATTTTGTTGCATATAACAGCATTTTTAAAAGCATAATTTTAGAATTTTTAGTGCATATAAATCCGTTCCCTACTCATCAGTGTTTATGACCAAACGTTTAATACTCATGCATATAGGTTGATACATCGTAAAATATGAAAACATTAAAAATATAGTGTTTTTGTATAAATATTATGCATGCATCCTGTATGTGTAACTAAAAATTTAGTAAATTTCAGTGATTTAAATTATTTAGCTACGTATTTTTACAGAATATCCACTGGATGCGTCACTGTTTGTCCAGCTTAAGTTACAAAATAGTTTTTCACTTTTTTTTTTTCATTGTCATTCGAATTCACGATAGCACAAAAAACACATATAGATAGCTTAACAGCTAACAAGATCTGTATATAATTTACGTCATGTTTGTTTTTCACGTTTAATTAATACTCTTCGGACTTTTATAAAATATTCATTGTCTATTCCTAAATTAGAAAAACGTTTCCTCCTTATGATGCATTATAAACAAAGAAAAATTGGCACTCCTACTAATATATTAGCTAAAGAACTAAATATTCAATCCCTAGAAAATAGACGTTTTAACAACGATATATTCTTCCTATATAAGCTATTAAATAATTCAATTGATTGTCCAGAACTCTTATCCAAAATACCTCTTCATATACCTCAACATACACTTCGCCACACTAAAACTTTTTATGTTCAAACTCGGAAACAAAATTATAGTCATTATGCCCCTATAAATAGAATTTTATTAAACGGTAACATCATAAATAATTTTGATTATTTTTTCGATCCACCTTCCAAATTAATAAATATTCTAAAAAGCTCCATACATGAATAGAAATTGTGAATTATGCTTAATAATGTTTAAAAACTTCATTTGTTAACCGGGCTTTTTGGTTTCTAGTTTTTAGTCTGTAGTTTTAGTTGAATTTTAATTATAATTTTTATTTGTACATTAAATTCTCTTTATTATGAACTTTATTACTATTGTACTCGCTGCCCTATGGGGCGTTATAACTTATTGTAATTTCGTTTTTTCTTACAATAAAGTATTATTTCTCTATTTTAATTTTACTTTAAAATTTTGTATTGATTATAAATTACTCTTTTTACGACATCATTTTAAATATCTGTTAACAATAGGCAAATTATTCAATCGTATTTGTCCGTATATAAGTATATGATTCCCGATGAACCATAAAATGAGTAAAAAATGTAATGCTTATAATTTATGCCGTGTAATTAGATTCGCGTTATTATTTTTATACAGTACACTTGGAAATTGTTGATGAAGACAGATGTTTTTATTGATTATAATTTTGGAAATGTTTCATTTGAGTGAATTTAATCGCATAACCGAGGGACTCGCATTAAAAGAAACGAAAAATGTTATGCTTAGGCGAACAAAATATGACTCACTCGCATGTACAGGCAATGTGTATGCACAGTCACGCATCATCAATAATTCAACATATAAATATATATATTTTATATGATATTGATTTTTACGTATTTTCATAAATTTCAAATACAGGACACGAACGTTAGAACAATAATTTATACCGAAAACGCAGTAACCGTCTGACGTGATTTTTCACAACGAGTGAGCGAATATTTTCTACGAAGATACGATTACCGTGCTCTATATTCAAAATATAAGGGCAATCCCAATTTTTTCTCGAGAAAAAGTCAGTGTCCTAGGTATATAAATTGTGGAGCCCGATTCTTTCCCGTATAAAATTATAATACATTAAATTAGAATATTTGAGTATTTTCCGAATATTATGACATTTTTTAATTTATTAACATTTTCTGCGCGTTTTTTGGCACTCGTCATTTCTTTAGGTGAATGTAAGTTCCCACACGAGACCTAGCAGGTAAAAAAGATACATTTGTTAGTTTCTACACGACCATATAAATAAAAAACATATACATCATTTCCGATGATTGATAAAGTTTTGAAAAATTATTTAATAATGCCTAGTAAAAATTGTAGCAGTGAGCACTCATTCCCGACATTTAAATGAATTAAAAAAATAGTTTAAGATCGTATTTATCACAAAGTAGATTGTATAATCTGTCAAACATTAATTATCACAGTTGAACATGAAATAAATAAAAATTATCATATGCTGTTATTGACGAATCTGCAGAGCGCAAAGAAAATGGTAAAAAAAAAAAGACACAATAAAATATTATATGATGTGTAATTTTATTTACTCAAAATTGTTGTAATTAACGATTTTTATATAACCTTTTTTACATTTATATCCACGATCTCGGTAAATCAGATTCCGAGAATGGTTTTAGCGAATGTATATAACACTTAATAATAATTTCCCGTTTACTGTAATTTAACATTAAAAATAAAAATAAATTATTATATCACTATGTGTAATAATGATATATATCAACGTTAATGTTAAATCAATTAATATTAATAATAGTAATAATATTAATTAATATTAAAAAATATTAATTATGTATACTTAATATATAACAATGTAATGATAATAACATTTTATTCAGGAGAATAATATGCGTTTAATCTGTTGTATATGTATAGCAAACAAAGGACTGCAAAGTTTTTCGAATAGGATTATTATGTAGTCTTAAATTTATATTCTATGAATGTTAATGTTTCTCATAAATCATTAGGCATCTACGATTATTGTAAGAACTTTGTTTTGAAGTATTTTTTTTTATGTGAGAAGTCGCTTTTTTTCTAAGTGTTGCAAACATATCAAACATACACGAACAGTAAGCGTAGAATTTTCTTGTGAATTATAAGAAAGTATGTTTTATGTAACCTAGTTTATTAAGACTGGGGGGAGGGAAAGGTGAGACACTTGCTTCCCTCTAAAAATAATTTTGTTAATTTACCAAAAATATGATATTAATGTATGAAATATAATTGTATCAAAAATCGTCAACAATTATATAATAAATTATTATAATAATAATATAATTAGGTAATTTTTATGAAGTCTTTGTCTAATTATGACTTAAATGGCTGTTATTCCAAAAAGTAGCTTCTTTTTTTTTTATTATTTCGCAACATAATAAATCGATTATAAGAGCTTTAAATTGTCTAACACGGCTCAATTGATTTTTCTCACAAGTAATGGTATGGACACAGGTTATTCTGTCATGACATTTTTAGACATAGATACTTAAAATAAAACTGTTTTTTTTAATTAATTTTCAGTACAATTAACTGAAGGTCTGCTCTGAATTGTTTTATTGAAAAAAAAAATTTTATTATTTATTTTAAACTCAATACACCCTGTTTAGAATATCCCAACAGAAGAGTAAAAAATATTCATTGGTCATGAACCATGGTGCGATGTATGTTCGGATTTTTTTTCTATATTAAATAATATTTAGTGTAGATGCTGGTAGGTTCTTATGGTTATGTGTGGAAATAAAATTAATTCAACTCAACATTTTACTATTGACTACTAATTTATTTAAATGTAAAAAAATAGCTCTTGTAAAAATGAAAAAATGTTAACATTTTAAAAGCTATTTTTCCCTCCTCGAAAAAATTTTTATGGTTGTCCACGGGGGAGGGGGTATAACCAAACGATTGTATTGCTGCATTCGTTTGGAAATACATTTCTTATAATTGTATAAATAAATCATTTAAATACATCAACGGTTTATACTAAGTTATGATACAAGTATAAATATTTTACACGAACTTAACGAAGTGTCAAAGACGCGTATACAATTAGAATGGCTTTTATTGTTCGACGCCAATATATTTTCTATATTTATGTCGTTTAATCGTTTATTTAAAACGAAATTCATTTTCTACTGTTTTTTTAAAGTCAACATGCATACTGTAATAGTATACGACGACGTGACCGTCTCATTTTTACCAAAATCTATAAAAGTATAACTAATCTACCGAAGTATGGCTGGGAATTTTTTCAGTAAAATAAAAATGTGTAAATAAGCAGGTGTAGAAAAAATATAATAAACATTTTCCAATACCACCCAACAGGCATTTTAATTTCATTGTTTCCACTCTATTGGAAGTGCGTCGATGAACATTCGCTGGAAAAAAAAAAGAATTATTAATATTTATAATAACGTAAATTTTTAATTCGGTTCATTCATCCGGATACTTGTTAACGAAGAGTATATACGAGTGTATTTGTTTCGGCTTCATCGATCCCGAGCTCGGGAATAAACCGTATTTCTGTTACCAAGGTAACCTCACAACCCCTTTGTACACACCTTTATTCTTCGTTTGTATCGTGTTACAAAACAACCCTTAGACGCAGGAAAAAAATAAAAAGCTGTAGTAATAATAATAATAATAATAATGCAGGAACCAATGATACACCGGCGCTGGGTTGTTAACGGTGAACTCTATACACATTTTAATAGACCGACACAGTCGGTGGCTTTCGTTTACAACACATTATGTTGAAAATGTTACAGCGATAAAAACAATGCGGTTTACTAGAATGTTTTAGGATGTGTATTCCACTGTATGATACGATTAAAATATTTTGATTAGGTGCATATCAGTTTCGTTACTCTAATATTATACATTAATATGATATCAGTCGAATTGGATTTTATAAAAATCATTTAAGTTTCACGGCCGGTATCATAATTTAGTCATGAAATGATAACCTTTAAGCTAAACTCTCTGTTAACGTATCCTTAGGCGAATTACGACCTGAGCAACCTGGGTCTTGGTCAGGACTATTCGGCGGACCCCGTATTCAATTAATTCGTTTGAAATTATGAACAATTGATGCTTATAAATGAACATATTGCTTATAATAGACACAAATGTACTCTAATACCAATGCCAGTTCAACGCTTTTCGCTACCTAGTGCAAAATTAAAATTTACCACCCCTTAAATTATTATATTCGCATAAAAATTATCAATAAATTACAAAATATAAATATGCCTTCTTTATTAATTTTTATTAAAAAAAAAAACAGAAAACTAGAAACTTGAGTAAAACAAAGACAAAACTTCATGATATTAGCAAAATATTTTTTTATAGTCATTCTAAGGAAAAAACAAAATCAATATAATAATAATATCTATTATTATCTATTATTCTATAGTATAGTATAGTTTTGGATTTCCGAATAAATATCGTGCCACAGTTGCCATCATTATCGAAGCTCCGAGATTTATCAATTATGCACGATTGCAGAAATCAACTAAGATTTCTAAAACACAGTTTTTATTCCTTTTTAAAAATAATGAAAATCACTAAAAGTTGGAGTAAAATTCACCTAGTTTTGGTTGTCTTATTTTAGCTTTGAAAATATAATTTAACACTTTTAGCTTCTCTTCAAAAGAAACGAATTTTAAATATTATTATTTTCGTTATTTAGTATGATGCATTTGAATTTGCATTAAAAAATTAACATGCTCATTTATGATTAACTGAAAAAAGATGAATTTCTTGCTAAACATAATTATAATAAAACTACCAAATGAGTTAATCACATATTTTAGATTCTAAACGAAGCAAAAAAGTTAGAGTTTTTACAATAATGTTTACTTTATTTTTTTTATGTGTACATGTTTTCGTATAGAATAGAGTGGCTATTTTTCGAAATTCTCAATCGTTTTCCCAAAATATCGGAAAAAGACTCGAAACTTTCTTTCTTTTTTTAAATTCAAACTTAGTGAAAACTTAAATTTAAGAAGACAACAATATGACAAAATTTTGGCGTAAGAAAATTTTGAAAATGTGAAAAAAAATCGGGAAATTTTTTCTAACTTTTTTTCTCATTAAAATTTTTTATTTTTAGTAAAATTGTTCTGTGTTGTATTTTCTTTATTTATTGGATAAAAAAAATAAATTAAAGCAAAGATAAGTAAAGTATAGACAAAAAATCCGGATATACTTCGCACCATAGTATTCTTCGCTCCTCAGGTAGGATATTCTTGGTTAGTGTGTTGAAAATGACAACTATTATTCTTCTTTATATTATTAACATACTTCGCTTAGATTTGTAGTATGGAAGAAATTATTTATCGTTTCTTTAAAATTCAACATACCCACCCAAGAGTATCTGACCCGAGGCTCGAAGAATACACATGGTGCGAAGTATGTCCGGGTTTTTTTTTTTAAATTTAAATTGGATTAACAGAATTAGTTGAATTTCACTCCAGATAATTGATTTGTATGCGTGAAAAATGTAAGTTGCCCGTATGTCTTTATTTTCAAATTTAATACTAAGAATAACTATCTTTACATTGAAATCATATCTTGTTCAAAGTTAAGTCAATAATACCTTATATTAAATAAATACAATACAACCCCCTCCCCATTTGTACATTCAAATAACATAGATTTTTAACAACTTTCTCAGTGGCTTAGAACAAAAAGAAACAAAGTATTCTAATAAGGTTTTTAAAATGTGTAATCTGTATATTTGTATTTAAGCCAAATAAATGTAATTTGTTGCGTTATTTAAACATTGAAAACCTTGATAAGAACTTGGCGCCGCATGTTTAATATGACCGTACCTAAATTTAGTCGTCGCAGCGATAATCGTACAAGGATAATAATATTATTAATGAAATAATCGCTTTGTGATACAGGCTGTGGTATAATCAGTGTTTATTTTGCATGAAAAATTATTATTCTATTGTAGTATTGAAGTTCAAATATTTACTAAAAAAAATATATTTGATGTTTAGTGAGAATTCTAGAACACATAATATAGAATAATGTATCATAATATTTCAATATAATATTTTGCCACTAATATTGCTAGTTTATTATTACATAATACATTATATAAAAGAGAGTGTTATTTTTTTTTTATGCTATCTAGGAAGCTATTTGACCTGTGAAGCTGAAATTTGGTAGGTAGATAGTATATAGGTAGGAGATGTGCACTAAGAACGTGTTTTACAAAATACAACCTCCAAGGAAACTAAAAATGAAAATGGAACACTTTATTTTTTGATCAGATTTTTTTTAAATTTAGTAAATATACTGTGTAACTTAAATTATAAAATATCTATTTTTTTTATTTAGTTCTTAAATGGGTTATAAAGGGTGGAAGAAGGTATCTATAATATAAGCGGCTTTATTCCTGACCGAGTATCAAAAACTAACGTACCGACTTCTTTGAAATTTTCAGGGTATCTTCGTATCATCATGTAGGAATTCTTTCAGAAAGAATTTTTTTAAATTCAACCCCTAATGGGATTAAATGGGTTAAAATCACCTAGCCGGAACCACTGGAGCTATGAATATGAAATTTGATCAGTAGTTTTGTTTATTGATGTAAAGAACCAATAAGAAAGGATTTTTCAAAATTTAAAACCCCTAATGAGGTTAAAAGCGTAAAAGTGGGGTACGTTATTTCTTTATTGGATTTTTTGGAAACTTAGCATAAATACTCTGTTATACGAGTAACAATTATTGAAATATCAATTAACTATTTACCTAAAATTCAACTCTCTTAGAATCATTTTATTAAAGAAATTATTAATTGTTTCTTTAAAATGCAATACACCCACCAAGAATATCCCGTACAAGGTGCAAATAATACCAACGATATATGTTTGATTTTTATATTCTTAAATAGAACACATAATTTTAAATTAAGTAATGTCTTGAAAATATTTATACAGTATTATTATATAACATAAGATATAAGGGATAAAAAAAAGCCGGACATACTTCGCACGATGGATGTACTTCGAACGACGGGTGGTATTCTCTTGACGGGCGTATTAAATTTTAAAGAAACGATAAATCATTTCTCTAATAAAACGATTCTG
>JAIPRM010007949.1:0-16500 GCA_025469315.1 Stegophylla sp. TES_Ste_2020 | reverse complement strand
TTATTGAAGAAATGATTTATCGTTTCTTTAAAATTTAATACACCCACCAAGAGCGTACCACCCAAGGAGCGAAGAAAACCCCATCGTGCGAAGTACACCCATCGTGCGAAGTATGTCCGGCTTTTTCATCCCGTCTTTGTTATAGGCCATAATTTTTTTTCTCAAATTATGATAAAATGGTATATAATTAATTTTGTTTGCCTGTTGTCAGTGGGCCCCTCTTTTGAGTAGGCCCAGTGCAAATGTCCCATTTGCCCTTGCATAAATATGGCACTGTTCACATGGATTATAATTCACACCATAGGCTTATTTAGCGTCGAAAAATACATTCAGATCAATTAGACAAATAAATATGTCAGTGAAATCATATTAAATTTTCAAGTCTTAATATCAAGAATCAATTATTTATGATGAAGATAATTTATCAAAATATATGTTAAGTTTTTACACTCTATAATTTAAAATTTTGGAACCTTAAATCACTTTTTGAGCTTGTTTTTAAGGCATGGTAGTCAATTTTTTTCTTACCTACCTACATAAAATCATTTTTAAATGCCTTTTATCAAATTTATATTGCGTCTACTAATTAATATTTCATTTACTATTTATTAATAATCCTATTGAAAACAATCGCGTGAAAATGTAACTGTAATTTACAAATTCAAAAGAAGTACAAAAGAACTTTGGTTTAATATTGAACGCTACTACGAAACCAATACAGAAGAAAATTACATAAGTGCTCTCAAGCGCGTAGCCAGGATTTTCTTATGGGGAGGGTTCGCAATTTTTTTCGTAAACTCACCGGTATTTATTTCAATTCCTACGACCTATAGTGTTACTATAATTTCACGAAATATTAATTTTTTTTTATGAATGTACGATATACCGAAAAAAAAAAAAGGAAAAAGTAAAAACCGTAATAAAAATTATATTTTCTACAAATTTTAATATTTTGTATTACCAATATATACATATGCATATGAATGACTGAGTTTCATATTTTATACAGTATTTAGTAAATTTTTGTATTTAAATTTAGTTTTATAATATCTCAGTCTACTTATTTTTTGTTTACTTTCACGAAGTCTTTAAAAAAAAAAACTCAAAAATTATATATCATAAATTACAAAATACAAATTTTACTACTAAACCATATTTTTTATTATTAAAGAGCAAAGATAAAATATATTTTAAATATTCTGATAAAAAAAATTTCTGCGTAAAAAAAACATTTCATCTCGCTGAAAATAGACGAAAACACAATGCAATTATGCAATTATAGGTAATATTGAATACTAGAGATTTACGCATAACCTCGAATAATAGAGGCATTGCTCAACAACCAGTTGAATTTAGCCCGTTTAAATCTATACACAATCATGATTTTTAATAAAGAAATAGATGACAATATATTTAATTCGACCAAAAAAATTTTGGTGAAAAACTGAAGCAAATGTTATTATTAAGTTTGAAGTTTTTTAAATCTAAAATTTTTTCTATACTTCTATTTTTTTCAAGGATGCTCAGAATCTCATGGGAGGGGTTGTAACCTGATAACCCCCCCTTGGCTACGCCCCTGAGTGCTCTAAAGGAGTTAGGTTAGGAAGATGGTGGGAAGATGGGTCTTTCCTTTAAGAGTTTTTGAAAAACATGTTTTTCGTTTATTAACAATGTAGGTACTTCATTTTTTTATTTATCAGAGTTTCTCCTCCCTTTGTAAAAAACGTTTGTGCGAGCACCGATTTTAGTAAACAACATACCAACATTTTGCCCTCGCTCCTGCCATCAAGATTCGCGCACGTTTATGCTAACGATGTTGATTTTTTGTGTATCCAGATTGTTTTCTCGGAGGAGAACGCGAAAACTGTGCGCCGGCGATAAGCCAACCGGGTTATTAATATTACACCAGCCCACAATTTATAGTCGGCCTACCGTATTTTAGCCGAATAAAATAAACTGACGGGACGGGCGCATCGTCGTCGTCGTCGTCGGCGTCGTAATAACTATACCGAATGCGCGTAGGTGTACTGCGTAGTGAGTTTCGTGCTCGAGAGTACGACGGACGCGATATAGTTTGAAATTAAAAAAAAAATAATAATAATAATAATACTGTATTATTATTGTTATTATTATTATTATAGATTCACCGCGAGAAACGACGACGGCGGTGGCGCCCGCTTTGCTCGCCTCTTATCCGTTGCGTTTTTTTATCACGACCGGCGATCGCGGGAGCACGGCCGGTTGCCGAAACGAGCCAGAACGACGCGCGACGTCACCGCCGCCACGCCGCGCCACCTTGCAAGTACACCACTACGGTCCCGCGGCGCATGCACGGCGTCCTTCAGTGTTACTCTGGTTGACGTATTGTGATCCACGTTAAAAACTATCGTTGTCGTGAGTATCGCGTCGTCTCGCACGTTTTCCTACTCACGCGCGCGACTTCAGTTGGCAAAGGAATTGTTTTTCGCTCCCTCTCCTTCTTCGTACGCGCATTTTCCCCAACGATTTCCGCATGACGTTGGTCTTCTTCGCGCTCGCTCTGTTAGCCGTCGCGATATTTGCGTTCGGCTGCCTGTGTCGTCTGACGCTCGCGGTTTACGTGCACTACGCGCGCAGATCGATCGTTCTGGACCAGCCACCGTCGTCGCCGATTTACGATTTTGCCGCTGTCAAATACTACAGGTACGTGTTCGGAAAATCCGTCAACGGTTCCTTCACCGGACCAGCAGTAGTCGGTGGAGATTGGTAGGCGCCAGGCGGACAGGCAAAAACGCGCGAATCTTCGGTCATTCAAAATTTTGTCATTTTTAAACGCCCGAAAATAATATTATTATTATGAAAATGTTGATAAACCGATTCTGATGTATTGTTATTACCGTGTAGAGGATTCTGCGCCCTGCAGAACGCATCCACTACACAAATAGAATGTGTAATACCATCATTAACCTGGACTAGCAGTACTGCAGTAAATAAATAAATGGTTTTTACTGTACAGCTACAGGTCATCATCTTCTTGTCCAGGTCGGAAAACAACGAGGGAATTACCACGTTTAGGTGCTATTATTGTACGAGCATGTAACGATGTATACAACTTCTGAAAAGAATACTAAAACTTATTAAAAAAAATATAACACCACTCCGTAATTGAATAATAAGTCTATGCCATAGGTTCTAAACCTTTTCTAGTTCATGGACCCATTTTAAGTAAAAAGTTTAACCACGGCACCCCTACGAAAAAAAAAATGAATTGCCTTTTAACCATATCTATACAATACATTGTTGTGAATAATCACATTTAGAATATTTACGAACAATTTTTTTGGTTTTCAGTTTATTTTAAATTTCAGTGTGACATTTGACGCGAGTTGCTTTTATTAATTTATAGGGTAATTTATATTATGTATGTTTGAAAAAAAAATTAGTTACCATTTAAAAAAATCATTTATTGCCTTTGTACTTTTTAGAAGTCGTTGACAAAATAAGAATTTTTCTTATTTATAACTTTATAAACACACAGTATAAATATAACAGTTTATGAATTTAGTATTGAATTTGAATGAATTTTAAAGAAATTTATTTTTGAGTTATTTAAAAAAGACACGCAGTCATTCTGTGGACCCCCGAAAAACCATGTACAAAACCCACTGGGGCTCCATTGACCACCGGTTATGAACCCCCAGTCTATGGTTAAATACTTTGGAAATATAATGATCATACTATCACTCCAAGACTCGTTGGGACACTATGGGAAATTTTGCATAAACTCCCGGTTTAAAACTCTAATAGTCTTACGATACGTACTTACATACCTAATATGTATGATTAATGATAAAAAAAAAAATTTTCTTATTCTAAACAATTGTTTTTTCCTTACTTCTATCCTATACCTCCTTTATTAATAAAAGTTGGTACCTACCATTAAACAGGTTTTAATAATTATTTTATTTTTTTGGTTGTTGTTTTTCCATCACATTCCAAATAAAGTGCGATAGGTATCTTGGGGAAGTGAATTATATTATTAAGTAGTCACCTATACTGTATAGGTTAAAATAATGTTATATATAAAAATGCATATGTGTTTTATTTATTTTTAACTGCAGTACCTATTAAGATAAAAAAAATATATCTCAGGGTCTTTTGTGCAAAATTAGTTTTGGCTTCTGTTAAAGAAGATACACAATCAAATGAGACATCACAAATAAACATGCTATCATTCAATTTAACAATAATAAATAAAACTATTATTGCAATTTATTAATGTAAACCAGATGTAAACTATGCAAATTGTTGAGGAGGTATTTTGTGATCAATTAGATAATAACAAAGTAAGCCTATGTGGTTGTTATTATAAATGAAGGTCAACCATGAATATAAAAATATATTATCACACTTGTATTTACCAATTATGGGGTACTTATAAACTAAAATTAGCTCCCTTAAAATGACCAAAATAAAAAAGGGGTCAAGTAAGATACCAATTATCATAGGTTCTTAATAATATGAATAATAAATAAAGACATTATTTTAAATCGTAAGACTAAAACAAGGAAAGATTCAAAGTAGAATCACTGGATTTAAGTTTTCCTCCCTCCTTCTTCATCCAAAATAAAAATAGTTCTGTTGTATTTATTTATTGTTTATGATCATGAATAATGATGCGTTGGTAGTAAATAGAAATTGTATTTCATTCAAAATTGTTTATTACCTATGTAATTAAATAATTATCTACATTTTTTACTTATCAAGGCATTTATTTATAAACAAAAGAAGGTACCTTCTTAATTTTCAGTTTTTCATTGTGGCTAAATTTATATTTTATAATAAAATGTCTATGGGTACCTATTTAATATTTAACTAATTTTATTTAGTATTTTTATTAATATAATTTATTTATTTATATTATTTTTATTTGGTACCTAACTAATACAATTGTTACTATTTATTAATTGATACTGAGTAAATATCTATTACCTAGTTTTAGTTTTGTGTATGTAAATGTACTAACTAAGTAGGTATTAATAGAAACTAGTCTTATAACCTTATATGCTTACTTTATTTCACCTTACATAGATAACTGGATCTTTCCTTGAACTAAGACGCTTATTAAAAGATAAAGTAGTAAAAGTCTCATAAGTATATACATTTTTATTAGTTTATACCTTGTAAATTATGAAAATTTATTAAATAGAATAGTTATAGGTACTAGAAGAAAATAAAAAGTTTATTAGTAAGTACCATACTTAATTTATATTTTATCACTATACCTACAATTATCGTCTCCTTACTGAAAATATCAATAGAAATTTCGATAAAATTGATAGATTAGTCACGTGGTTTTCTTGTAGTTTATCAAATCACGTCTAATCATAATACATATGTATCTTGTACCCTCGTGTACCCATGAGCGCCCTTACAGATTTTTGCAAGGCAGGGCAAAGAATTTTTTAAAAATTAATAGATGTTTTTTTACAAAAGCCAATGTTTTTGCACAAAGACCAATTATAGTTAGTAGTTAAATGTTTTGTTTAAATTAATTTTATTTGTTTCCACATAAAATCAAATGAACATGCCCACAATAAACATTATTAACTAATTACTACTATAGATTAAGTATACCATAGATAAACAACACACGTGTATCATTTGGACACTCTTGGATTTGAAATGTTTATTTTGGATTTGAGTCACTCAGAGCACTCTATAGATCAGACAGGTGCGGACAATGTTCAGCTTGACTAAATACAGAATTTAATATATTAGTGTAGTAGTGTAGTGTTATTTTCAAATCCATTTTTCAACTACCTATAGACAGAAATTCTATGTTTCCAATTATTCCATATACAGTGTATGTCTATAATATACTTAATCTATGTTACTAGGTACTGAAAAAAAAAAAAAACATGAATAGCAGTTGTAATTTTTTCGAATAGCGAATAACTTAAAAAATAATATATACTTAATAATCAAATAAACATAAAATACCTTATATGTGAATGCTATCGATTTTGAAATTGAAATATATATTTTTATATAGGTACTTCCATATTATATAATAGGTATCTAAAAGTACATATACCTAGTTTTATAAATATAAGTAGAATCTCCTGTCTATGAATTATGATACCTAAAATTAATATATTTTTTTTCTCTTTAGTCATTCCAGAATGGAGTCACCTACGAACACGGTATTAATCGAAGATATTACGTTGCCATCATTATTGACCAGTTTTAGTACATCAAGTTCAGTAGAATTCTCATCTGATTCAGAGTCTGAAACTACTCGAATGATGCCCATTTTAAAACAAAATATAGATAAATTTAATAACAATGGTCCAACAAAATCATACTCATTAGCTGATTTATCCTCACTTAAACATTTTAAACCTCTAATTTTACGTGAAGACTCAGCTATATATTCTACAGAAACCTTAACCAGTGCCATGACGAATAGAACAGAACCAGGCATTCTTCGCTCCAATAGTTGTTCTATAGTTAAAAACAACAAGTATTCACATGTTGAAAGTAAAGTTAAACAATATATCAAGGATATCAAAGATAACGAAGCCAAAAGTAAAGCCAAAAGATTTAGTTTACAACCTGTGTTAAAAAAACCACTTGAAGACAAATCTGTTGAAGATATTATTCAAAGTAAAGATGAAGAAATTATGTTATTAAAGAAGACTCTGAAAAAACAAGAAATTCAATTATTGGAAAAAAATAGGCTTATAGAACAACTTAAATATAACTATAAATTAATGGAAGATAAATATAATTCAGCTACAAATATTATTTTAAGATTGGCGAAACCTAGTAGAGATGTATTGAAATATACAAAAAATGAATTAATCGAGCCACGGTCACCTGGTCTTAGTATACCTCCACCAGATGAAACTTGGGGACATGGTTATAAATTACAATCATCCAATACTCTTGGGGATATTCAAAAAGAAAAAAACATTATTGTGAGAAGAGTGAAATCTGGATGTGATTTAATAAGTAATTCCCATGTTGATACTTACAAGACACTGAGAGATTCACGATCTGCTATACATAAGGTGAGATATAAATGTAGGATAATTAATGAAATAATTTAATTTCTTTAAATGCAATGAATTAGTCATAGAAAACATAGCCAAATATTTATTATGATAAAATAGTTAGATAAATTATTAAAGAACTTAGACACTATTAAACTAAAATTTGTATAAAAAAATTAATCTAGTAAAAATAGTTCTGTTTATTTAATAATATCTTTCTTCATTCATGTTGAAACTGTAAATACCTAAAATAAAAAAAGACTTATTTTCAAATAGGTACATTATTTTTAAATAAAATCATATTTCTCTACAGCTACAAAGTATATATTTTAGTCTGTAATTTAGATTTTGTTTAGTTTGAAAATACTATCTTATAATATGTATTATTTAATTAATTATTCTTATTATAACTGGTAAATATATAATGCAACTATAACTATAAATAAATAAACAAATAAATAACTTTGTATTGTACTCTTTACTGGTGTGCATGTGTGTGTTTGTGTTATAGTATGTATTTAAAATTTGAAAAAAAAAAATTTTGAAAGTTTATATTAAAGTTAGTACTTATAATATGTAATGTGTACAAAGTGTCTATTTAGTGTGTTCCATGAAATAGAGATAAAAGATTCAATTCTGTGGAGTATGCATAGAAAAGTAAATGTATACAATGTTATCCAAAGCTATAGAATGTATGTATGATGTATGTAAGAATAAATCATAATACAAAACGTGGTAAAATTGATTACAAAGTTTTATTTTGAGCTTAACTATCTAATTTCATTAAAATAGCTATAAACAGGCCCAAGGAGTGAAACCCTCCTTCCTATATTGAAATATCCTGGAATATGCCTATCTATAAAAATGATTTTATATTGCCAAGTCTTCACTAAATGCTACTTGGACATTATAATAATATAATAAACATTAGAGTTTTTCCTAAAAGTAACACATTGCTAGTACAACGTAATAATTTAAATAATTCCATTACAGGCAATACAATTTGTTCAGTATAACTATTAAATAGTAATTTTGATAATTTATGATTACACATTATTGTAATAACACATGTAATAAACGTAAACAATACTAAATAAATGATTTATTCAATATTTAACAGGGCATTTAACTATACATTTATTCATTTTAGTTGTCATTTTAACCCATAACTTATTAATAGTTGTATTTTTAGAATTTTAGTTAGGTATAAACTTATTTTTATAAGTTATTTTTATGCAACTACTTTTAGATTCTGAGCATAACGAAAAAGCTTATGACTTTACAATGATGTTTATATATTTTTCTTTTTTATCTTTTTGTGAACACTTTTTTGTATAGAAATACTTGCCCAAAATTTTTGATTAGTATTTCTATGGATCCAAAATCACATCCATGGTACTTTGGAGAGGTAATTTTTCAAATGTCTCAAAAATTTTTTCAAAAACACGGAAAATCTACTGAAAAATTGACAAAAAAAACAGCAATATATACAATTACCGGAATTTTCATAAAAATGGTAACGACAACACTTCATAAAAAATTCAAAAACATTTAATCAATTTTGAGTTAATTATAGCATTTTGAAAGTAGTTTTTTAATGAATAAACATTTTTAATTCTTGATATTAAGACTTAAAAATTTAATACTATCCTTTTCAAATATAAGTCTGATTGACCTGAAAAATCTCGAAAAATTGTTAATTTTTTATCTATAACCATCTGAAGTTAAAATTTTGACAAAATTTGTTAGTTTTACCTCAAATTACACACTTTAATGACAATAAACGACAAAAAATGGTAAAATTATGTAAAATTTGTTACAATCTGAATTTTCATAAATTAAATTTTAGTTTTTTAACATAACATCAAAAGTAATGAATCTAAATAGTTGCATCTGTTGACAACGAATGAAAATATTCATGCACATTTGATCAATTTTGAGGTTACAGTACAGGATTTTAAAAAGTATTAGATATATCTTATTTTTTGTAAGTTTTTATTTAAATAATTGGGTATTTGACCTGAAAATCAATGTGAACATACTCTATGTATTACTAACAATACTAAAAAAAATCTCAAATGTCATAAGTCAAATTTTATTTCAAAACCGTTTTAAGTTAGCAATTATACTGAATTTGTTAGTTTTACATCAAATATTACAATATAAAATAACTGGTACAGCTGATCTTTATGAAAATTGGTATATAAACGGAGAATTACATTACAAATATTTTGGTGAAAGAAAATTTTTTACAACTTTTTTTTCATACCCATTTGAAGTTAGAATTTCGACGAAATTCATTAGTTTTACCTATAATCACTTACTTTAACGTACATAAAAGAAAATCCCCTCAATTTTTTTGAAACTTGGTGTCTAAGTAGAGAATTTCATTGCGAATATTTTGGTGTAATAAGATATCGAGCGAACAAAGAATTAAACATTTCACAAGGGTTTGTTTGAAAAAAAAATTGGAAAAATAATGTTTTTCGCTTATCTTATGTATTTTTCGACGCTATAAAATATTAATCATTAATCATCATGCATCGAGGAACTATTTTTACCCAATATAATTGTTTTTATTATATTTTATAGACCACAGTGATTGTGTTTACAGAGTGATTTGTGTTTATATATTTATTAATAAATCGTTACCTACTATTCAGTTTCAGTGTATATAATAATATTATAATATTCACCAAAAAAATTATTTTATTTATTTGACTATCGAGCCTTGATGATGCTCATATTTAGGCATATAATACATAATTTATGTGCATATAAAACGTCACATCATCACACTAATGATTTATAAATTTCTCTCACCCTGTATAACATTTGTACAGCGCTTATGTTTATGGTGGAGTATGCGTGAAAATGTACACATTTTTTTTATATTATTAACTTCCTTCGTTCAAAATCGTTTTATTGAAGAAATAATTTATTGTTTCTTTAAAATTCAATACACCCGTCATAAGTATCCCACCTGACGTGCGAAGAATACACTTTTTATTAATACAATTTTTAATTAAATCGACAAGTATAAGATTTTATATAACCAGTTTTATATGTAACAGAATTATAAAAATTTAATAATACTGATATATGGTTTAAAATATTGATTGTAAATTTGTGTACAATTTCAATAGTATACCATAAATTTCAATAAAAACTATTTGTTGGCAAATCGGTTTTAAATGTGTTTTTTGTCTAATTGTTGGTAATTTTACCCAAATTTTAAAATAAATATTGAGAATTTCGACAAATTACCTTTCAAAAGTACCATCTAAAGACAAATTCTGATTCTAAAAGCTGTTGGTTGAAATTTTCGAATTAGTATTTCTATAGGAAAAAGTGATTATAGAAAAAAATTAAAATAAGCATCATTGTAAAAACACTAGCTTCTTCGATTTGCTCAGAATATAAAGTTGAAATTTCACCATGTTTACAACTAAAAAAGAGGGATTCGCATACCAAATGGATTATACCACGGGTGGCGAACCTCTTTTTTAGGTATAGTGCCAAAATGTTGTAATCGAGGATTTTGAAACTATTCGCGTGCGGGCGTGCCCCCTTCTCTCAAAAAATAAATAAATAAATATATAGCTTTTTTGTATACATTTTAGGTGTAACAAAAAAAAAAAAAATTATACAAACTTTGCACTGTATGTTCTTATTAATTAGTGTATTGAATTTTAAAGAAACGATAAATTAGTTTTTGAATAAAACGATTCTGAGCGGAGCTTTCGATACAGGGATTACCAATGTTAAAAATAAATATAATTAAAAATAAATATTTGTTATATGTCCATAGTTACCATAATATTCAATAAATTAATTGATTCCATCAAATTTTATTGTGTCCACCCTTTGAAAAAATGACCTTTCTGTAAATTACCATCTAAAGCCGAATTCTGATTAAAAAAATTGCTGGTTGAAATTTTGTGACAATAATTTCTATACAAAAAAGTGTTCACAGAAGGGGGGAGGGGAATTAACTTCATTGTAACATCATAATCTAAGTAAAAAGAAAAAGATTATTAAAAATGTTTTATCGCGTGCCACTAAAATTTCGCTTACGTGCCAACTCTGGCATAGATGCCATAGTTTCACCGCTCCTGGATTAAATTGTATTTTATCATACTAAGGACTTTTAACGTGTGAGGATAGCTCGTTTTTATAAAATTGTATTTTTTTATCTCCTATTGAAATCATAAATACGCCCAATATGTATTGATTAAGTCGAGTGTATATTTAAACATATAATTGGCTGATTCACACACGATACCAATTTAAAATTTTTATTAATATTTGACTTTTATGGACTCATGACTTGGTCTATGGTTTTAAATTCTAAGCAAAGCTATATTTTACATTAGTGTTGGTTTAACAATGTCGATTTTTTAATGTAGGTTATGTACACTTTTGGCCTAAATGAGCGCGGTTCAAAAGTTTCATTCGTCCCGTGTATAGATAGGAAATTTCGTCTACTCGTTATAGTTTTCCATAATGATAAAAATGAAAGTTTAATAACCAAATAGATACCTATTTATACATTCGTTTAACTTACCCTACCTAAATCTGTTTTTAATCTAGTTGAAATATACTCGTAACATAATACATTTGGCTAGGCGTTTATTTGGCAGTGTTCCATTGGTGTTCCTGTCTTTTGACTTCTACACAGAATGTGTTTATTTTTAACATTAATGACAGTTTTCGAAATGCCATGAGTTTACAAAATGTTCTGAAACTGTACAATAAAAATAACTTATATTTAGGTACTTTTCGTTTGTTTACTATCTCATTAATTATGAATTGATAGAATATAAATTATTTACAGCAGTTAATACACATTCTGTAAATCAAAGAAAACTCTTATCCATATTGTATAATTTCCTGCAATTCCTTGTTTGAAATATGTGTACTCCCAAAACAAATTAATGTTGTGTTCAAAAAGTATTTTATGACACCAATTACACCACTCTGATAAAATTATTAAAATAATAATATGTGTCTATTATATTATTATACCAAATACTGTCATTTACAGTATTTGATTATACTTTAGTTTAGCATTGAATGCACCTTTTTGTGTAATAGAAATATCATATTTCTATTATTGTGTTTTTGGAGCCATCTGGTGGCAAGCTGTAAATTAGGGATAAACAGAAATGGGAAACAGAAACGGATGAACATCCCCAATAGTTTTCAGGAGTAAAATCTAAAATGAAATCTGAGTTATTTTGGTCGTTTTACTTTCATATGGTATACATTGGTCTTTTGTACTCTTTTTACACATAATACTGAGGAGAAATATATATTAATGTTATAATATGATGATTGTCAATCATAATTATTAATGATAGTACTAACTGTATCTATAATATTGTTGTGTTTATATAATGTTGAAACATTTTGACCACTTAATTGTGTAAAATTGTGGAAGTATTTTGTCCCTCAGGTAATATATTTACTCTTAATGAGTATGTTGAATTTTAAAGAAATAATAAATTATTTCTTCAATAAAATGATTCTGAGCTAGGAGCTTTAATTAATCATATTACATAACAATAATTGTCAATTTTATATTGGATGTGTTTAGCAATTTAAGAATGATCAATTTTGCCATGAATTGAAATTTCTTATAATGTAAAATTGACATGAGATTCTGAACAAAGTGAAAAAGCTTGTGTTTTTACAATGATGTTTACTTTTTTTCTGTAAATACTTTTTCGTATAGAAATATTTGTCGAAAAGTCTTGAACAGCAACTTTTTGAAACCGGATTTGTCTCTAGTTGTTACTTTAAAGAGGTCATTTTTTGAAATTCTCAATTCTTCAATTTTTTTTTTTTTTTTGGGGGGGGGAAAGGGGAGAAACTAACCAAAATTTGAAAAAAAAAACCATCATTTTTTGATTCAAACTTTATGAAAATTTTAAAAATGTGAAAAAAAAATTTTGGCATTTTTCCAATACTTTTCTCATTAAATTTTTTCCCCTTTTATATATTAGATAAAAAATAGTAAAGTAAAATATAGACAAGAAATCTAGGCGTACTTTGAACATGGATATTCTTTGCTCTTCGGATCAGATACTTTTGGTGGGTGTGTTGAAAATGACAACTATTATTGTTCTTTATACTATTAACTTCTTTTGTTCAAAATTGTCTTATTGAAGAAATGATCTATCATTTTTTTTTTAAATTCTACACAGCCACCAAAAGTATCATAAAGACAGCACTGTACTTAGGTCCTGGTATTTATCTTTACCAACTGGCACTTGTTCCAGTAGATTATCGATTTCGAAAATTTAAGAATAGTTATTTATATAATGTATAAATTATTTTTATACTCTATTTTGAGATTAGATAAAATATATTTTACTTGTGTGTTTTAGGTGAGATTGTGGCAAAAATCATTGCCAAGCACTGATGTTTCTGAAATTACTACAGAACAAGATGAAGAACTTCAATCACCACATTCATATTCTGCATCGTCTAATGATGTATCTTTGAGTTCATTAGAAATCACACCATTGATAAGGAATAAATATGCCCATAAACAAGAATGTCATAGTGATTCATCCGGTTGTGGTATGTCTTCCACCAGAGTGTCTAAAGAAAATACACTAGTCGGTGGCATAAATCTATCAGTCGATGGTAACAAACTGATGCGTTCTCCCTCTGAAAGGGTGAAGATTTATTCATCCACACCAGTAAAAAGTAGTTGCCATGATTTGTATTCAAGTAGAATCAAAGACAAACAGTCTAATGAATCACCAAAACTCAAACGCCGTTCATCCAGAAAATACAGAAGAACGGTAACTAATTTTATTATAATTATATTTTAATATTATTCTTCTTCTTCTTCATCAGCTTAATGGTCCATTCAGGACCAGCACTGCCATCAAAATCTCCATCTATCTCTCTTATATGCCATTTCTAATGTTGCATTCTGATCTATCATTACTATATCTTTGGCAACTACATCAATCCATTGGGTTTTGGGTCATCTTAAGAGTCTCGTTTTATTTATTCTATTGAAAAGAACATTTTTAATCAACTACTCATCTGCTCTCCATGCATGCCTGAATCAATCGTATTGTTTTCTCCTAATAAAAGAGAGTATGTTTGGCTTATTATAAAGAATCTACATTTTCATTACTTCTTCTTTTGTTTCTGGATTAAATATTGGTCTAATATTTTAGTATTATTTTGTCATATTGTCATATTATTAAAAATGCGTGGAAAAGAAATTTAAATAAATTAAATAATAATTATATTGTTAATAAAATATGTTTTTAGAAGTCTATGAGCGAGTCAAGTCTCTATGCAAAGGACACGGATGAATGCTTTTCCCAATTCCAACACGCTATTGGTGCCATTAATGGAGTGGTTACACAAATGGAACAAAGTTTAACTTCACACAAATAATTTATTTTTTTAGGCTAAAATGTGTTGTGCGGTATTATTTGCATAATTATGTTATATAATGATTTAAAAAAAAGTATAATAATGGAAATAATATTTTAATGATACCCTCCTATATTTTTTTACATTGAATGATTCTTTATATCACAAGTCAATTTGTTATGTTATTTTTACAAATGTTTCATTTACGTGTTATAAAATAAATCTTTAAAATAATTGTTGATATAAATGAATTGTATAGTCTATTAATCCTATTTAAAACACTATAGTTATACTATAGCTATCACTTATGTTAGACTGTTTGAATAGTCCTTTCCTCAAATCAACTAATAATAATATATTTATAATCTTTCTTTTTTTCTTATTATATTCCATGAATATGAATTTGTATCGTCTATTTATTGAATTAAAAAAAAAAAGAAGTTGACAATTCAAATATGTTAAATAATTATTGATTTTAGACTAGTTAGTATTTTACATATTATCTACACTTATTATTGTTTTCCCCAAAGTTCATACTAAATTATAACAAATTGATACATTAAATTGTGCCTAGTTCTAATTGAACAAAATATGTTATTTTATAGGAAATATAACAATTGTATACCTTTTTTTGAGTAAGTTTTTGCCAATGAACAAAATAAAATATAAGTTTATATACTCATTTTTTTAATGTAATTTTTTTTGTATGGAAGTAATCAAATACAATAAGGGTAAAAAAGTCTTAATAATTTATGAAACATGTATGTAACATATATAATTAAAATTATACAATTATGCGTTTGTATTATTTTATTTTTATATTTAGTTTTATGCTATAAGTTATTATAATTTTTGTATTCATTTTTTTTTTAATGTTATTAATAGTATTAGTAACCCTTTGTTTATCCATTTTGTATGTTAATAATTTGTTGTTTGTTTTCTAAAAATTCAATATTTTTGCTAATTAATATTCAATTATTTACACATTCATAATCAATCTAGACTAATTAAAACGATTGTAACTAGAAGTGCCATATTAGTATCTGTCTATATAGGTGTGCATAATGTTAATGACAAGACTGATTGTAAATAATGTTTATCTACTAAAATATAATTATGTAATATGATAAAGAATTAATTGTTCATTGTCACTGACTTATTTGTTATTTAAAAAAAATTCTAAAAATTGTTACTTATAGTGTATATAACTACAGTCTATATACTAAAGCTAGGGCTCCTAAAGACTTCAAAGTCCAACTTGTAACTTAGCTCTAGAGTCACATTCTTGAGAGCAGGAAGACAAGGTGATTTAATATTTTCTATTAATAGTATTAAATCATTTTATATAGATGTACTTTGTTGTTAATGTACTATCCATTGCCTATCTTATGAAAATACATTAGGAGAGTTACACTGTCAGGTCCTCAATCCCTTTGTGGTGTAGACCACTGGAATCGGTTTCTGAAGAAATGTTATTAACCAAAATCATTATGTTTGAAACCTGATGATAAGCTTTAATTAGAATATTTATAACATGTGAAATCTTATTTTGATCAAAAATAAAAATTATATTCATAAGCAATTTAAAAAACAAAAAGCCTGACATACTTAGCACAATGGGTGCTCTTCTCACGGGTGGGATTCTCTTGATGGGTGTATTGAATTTTAAAGAAACGATAAATCATTTCTTCAATAAAACGATTCTGAGCGAAGTTTCAAATACTATATAATAATAATTAATAATAATTGGCGATAAGGTTATACTAATAAAATGATATTTAATAATGTTGGGTAGGTACAATATAATTTGCGTGCATGGTGTACTGGTGTGTATGAGGTAATAAAAGTCTAAATAAAAATCTATTTTAGATTCTGAACGAAGTGAAGAAGCTTATGATTTTACAATGATGTTTATTTATTTTTTTTTTATTTTTTTTTCTCTTTCTGTAAACACTTTTTCGTATAGAAATACTGGACCAAAAGTTTCGATCAATATCTCTATAGAACCGGAATCATACCCAGATGGTACTTTAGAGAGGTCATTTTTCCAATTTCC
>JAIPRM010007948.1:0-16501 GCA_025469315.1 Stegophylla sp. TES_Ste_2020 | reverse complement strand
AATTTTTTTTTTTCGAAAAAACTACCCAAATTTTGACAAAAACGACTCGAAAACCATCATTTTTTGATCAGAATTTTATGAAAATTTAAACATAGATAGAAAATCCTATAATAAAGATTTTGGCGCAAGAAAATGTTGAAAACGTGAAAAAAAATTTTGGACATTTTTCTTGTTATACTATTAACTTCTTTCGTTCAGAATCGTTTTACTGAAGAAATGATTTATCGTTTCTTTAAAATTTAATACGCCCGTCAAGAGAATACCACCCGTTGTGCGAAGCACATGTCCGGCTTTTTCAATATACTGTAGAAAAAAAAAAAATGATTTAAATTACAAAACTTAGTAAACGTTGTTTTTTTCTTCTTATTCAAAAATATATACTAGCTACAGAAATGCGTGTGGGTAGCTGGGAAACGATGACTTTCACCTACACCCCCGGTTTCCATAGTATTTCGTCAAAATTACTACCAGATTAGTTTTAAACCGATGAATAATTCCTAGGAAATACGACTACTACCCCACATAATAATATTATATTCTTCATGTCGGCCAAAGACCACGCTTCCGGGATAGAGTCCCAAAATTAAAATTATATAATATGCTCCTTCGGGTCTCGGATTATTTCAAGTACTACGCTAGAGCTGGGATCCGGATTTGTTTCGGTCGGTATTATATAAGATTTTGTTGTATTATTTGTTTGCCTATTCCCGTAGGTATTATAATAAGTACCTAGCTAGTTAATGTGTAAGTGTTTCTGGTCGGTTAAAATTTATAATTTCATTAATAATAACAAATCATAATGATTCGACACAGCTTTTAAAACATGCCATGACATTATTGAAGTGATATTTTAGGAGTAAGTGAAACTAAGAAACGCCAAGAGACTTTTCGTTTTGAGCAATATTTCAAACCAGTGGTTCCCAATTAGCATTATGTCCCTAGCTAAAATTTAAATTGAACCCGACACTCCTTTTTTACGAATATGCTTGTGGAAGTTCTATGCTTTCGATACTTGTAAACTTATATGTACAATAATTAGATAATAATCACCCGTGTATACAATAATGAAATTACTAAATAATATATTATGAAAATTATTTGTTTTGTTTTTTTTTTTTTTTTTTGTTTCCGTACAGATGATTTTACATAATATTATTATTTCCTTTTAAATTATTTACTCGCGCCAAATCAAATTATTATTATTTTCTTTCATTCCTGTTTTTTTTTTTTTTTTTTTTGCTTTCTCAATCGTGACGGCAAATAGATGATAGGCATTTTATTATGCTTATAATAGTATTAATAAAAAATCGATTTTTTTTTTTTTTTATGAATATTATAATAAATATACGTGTAGCGAACGAAGGTATATATATATATATAAAAAATAATAATAATAATAAATCGTCGAGTATAATAAGTAGCTTACCCATCAGCTGTCTTCTAAGATTTCTTTCGTCGTTCCGTTAGACACTCTAAAGATATCATATAATTTATCGAGTGAGTGCGTCGTGAATTTTAAACATAAATATGTCATACGATAAAGGACGGTGGAAAAATGCAATAAAATGACAGTTATTAGTTTTCCGTTGAAGTCTAATAAGAAAATAACATATTATTATTATATATACTATCAGCTGTGCCGTGATATAAGTTGATTTTTTTTTTTTTTTTTTTACCGTCAAACGTCGTGCGAATACATTATGAACTTTATTGAAATAAAAATGAAAATCATTTCCACACACGTCGTTCCCGTTAATTATTATGAATTTGGACAAAAAATAAAAAAAGCCGGACATACTTCGCTCGTCGGGGTGTTCTTCGCACGACGGGTGGGATTCTCTTGACGGGTGTATTGAATTGTAAAGAAACGATAAATCATTTCTTCAATAAAACAATTCTGAACGAAGAAAGTTAATAATATAAAAAATAAATGAGAAAAAAAAATGTTAGAAAAATGTCGAAAATTTTTTTTTCACATTTTCAAAATTTTCTCACGCCAAAATCTTTTTTGTATTATTTCCTATCTATGTTTAAATTTTCATATAGTTTGGATCAAAAAATGATGGTCTCCGAGTCGTTTTTGTCAAATTTCGGATAGTTTTTACCAAAAAAAAATTAAGAATTGAGAAATTCAAAAAATGATCTCTCTAAAGTACCATCTAGAGGCAAATCCGATTACAAAAAGTTGCTGATCGAAACTTTTGGACAAGTATTTCCATACGAAAAGTTATACACATAAAAAAATAATAAACATAATTTGAAAAACATTAGCTTCTTCACTTCGTTCAGAATCTAAAAATACACGAATACAAATAATAATAAGTAATTCGTCCTTATGCGTCTGGAAATCCGTACAGTGGCATTAGAGCCAACGAAACGGCGACATATTATGACAAATTAACTGGCAGTAAAACGTGATTATTTTCAAATATTTTCGTCGTCGAGTTCTCGTAAAATCACATTAGGGATATTTATATAATAATAATTTACCGACGAGTATGTTGGAGGAATAAATACGTCGTGTGCTTTTCGACTCGAGTCACTAGTCTACTACCGAAATATAAACCGACTTTGGAATCCCAGCCACCACGTGCGTATATTATTAAAACTTTTCGGCTTTCGCGGTCTTAATAAAATATGAATATTATGCTCAAGCGCAATAATACGTTCGCGTTCTTAAGAGGCGCGTACCTACCGGCGTAATAACCGTCCCGCATACCTATGATGATCGCACTAAAGTATAATGTACAGCCGCGACGACACGGAATACCGTCGCGAAAACACGCTGACACGCTGTTAGAACTAATAATAATAACAACAACAACAACAACAGCACACGGTTACAAAATAATGTGAACACGCGTCGTTCTCGCCGGCAAAAACAAACTGTCAGTACTTGAAAACGTCGTTTTATAGGTGATTTTAACTCCGGTTTTAGAAGTATAAACTGTCAAAGTGGAGTTTTTGCGTCGATTCGTTGGTAAAATATTGAATTTTTCACATTTACGGGGTGAAAACAAAAAAACATACGGTAATCCAAATGTTACTCCTTATCAGTGTATCGGATAAGAACATTACTTTTTTTAACAATATTATCGGTGTTAAAATATTCACTTCTAAAAACAATAAATTAATGATAAGCAAAAACTATTATCACTAATAATATTCGTATTCAGAATTCTCATACAATTTGATATGTGGACACCATTTTTGCCATTTTAGCCAAAACGTAGTGAAAAAATTGTAATTATGATGCCACACATCGAATTGTATGATAATAGTTTTATATTATCACGATAACTATTAATCATTTTTTTTTTTTTGGAAATCATTTTATATCAATTCTTTTGCAGGAAAATAGGTGTATTCATAATTCATACACAGATTAGGAGTATCATATGGATTAGCATGCTTTTTTTTACTCACCGTACAGACGAAAAAACCTACTAGTATACAAATAAAATAATATTATAATTATTATTATCATTTAAATTAACATAATACTTATCACAGTACTCGTGTTGTCACGAAATCATTATTACTTTGACACATCAATACACTATTTATACGAACAGAAATTAATTATAATGTCATTTTATCATTGTGTTTAAAAAAAATGACGACAAAAAGGATCTTCTATTCGCCGTTCTCCGTCATCGTTCAAAGAATGACACTGTAAAATTCAATTTTTATTTAGCTAACCACAATTTATATTTATTTATGTATTGGAAATATCTTAAAATATCATAAACTTAATTGTTTTCTAAAAATATTACATCGTCTAAACGAGAACAAAAAGTAAATCATTTTTATATCAAATTCAAATGAATAAATTATTATCCTCTCCATTAAAATTCGGAATAGCGTGATGATGAAATTAAAATCAACTATAACAATATTACAACGCAATGCACCAGGTCAATAAATTAATTATAAACTAGTTAACTATTATGAAATGAGATCATTTATAATAGCGTAAAAAGTGATGCACTAAAACACAGACATTATAACAACGATTAAAGAATTTAATAAAATCGAAACTATTGAATGCGCGAAAAATACTATGAATTTTAAAAATAAATCTACAATAAATCATTTATATTGACTTATAATCAATGGATTAGACTTAAAACCGATAATAATTAAAAAAATTTTAATTCCTTACCTTCACCTTTGATTTAAATTTTCACCCACATTCAGAAGTGACAAGTTGTAGAAATATCAAAACTCTGTGCTTTGTTATGCGACTATCTAAAGAATTTAGGTTCTCAGTGTCACTTAAAGCCATTCACTGATCTCTTGTTAGCTCACAGGTAGAACATGCATCAGTTTTTTTGGATCCTTACACGACAGTTGACTGTATTCGTATCGAATGCGTTCAAAGCTCTAAGCACGAAAAAAAATGTTTTAAGGTTATTGTGATTTAAACGATATTCATTGTACACTGCTTATCGTTATTAGAAACTAAAACGTTATTAATTTTTTGCATTTATCGTTATTGGGAAATTAAATGTTATTAGCTTTTTACGTTTAACGTTATTGTAATTATTTTAAACATTATTAATTTTTATCAAATAAATTCTATAAATATGACAATATATTATGTCAAAAAAGGATTAAAATTAATAATACTATTTTATCATGGTGTTTTTGTTTCACGTCTATTTTTTTTTATTTTCTGATATGTTACATTTTGTCTTTATTTAATAATATCATTTATCGTTTTGTTTTGTTTTTTTGATTTTCTCTTTTGTTTTGTCATATTTTAAAATAAACATATTTTACTGCTTTTCTTAACGTTTTCCGTTATCTATTTCAATCGTTTCTTGACAGTTGTAACGTTATAAAAACGTTTTGAAGCTCTTGTTCAAAGGAATTTTTTGTCTTTTCAACGTGATTATTATTATCCAGTTATGCAGAAATTCGATATATATCATTCTATCTTCGGTAGATGGTCGAGTTGACACTGATTCGGTATTCTGAAAAATATTATTTATGCATGGAATAATAATAATTATTGACACTCCTTCCTTTTTTTTACGATTAAATTTTAATGCCTGTTTTTTCAGCCCGTTTAATTCAAAAACTATGTCCGTTTTTGTACCTGTCTATATCACACTTACCTTACTACGGACGGAACAAGTGGTTTATACTATAGGGAGCGAGAGGCGACGGTTAGATCGCCTTTTCTCGGATTTTAGCGTCGGTATTTTCTATGTTTTCATAGATAATTTATTGTCTAAGATAGTATTGATAATTGGCTATATTTCAGCACACAGAGTAACTCTAACCGCTAAATCGGCTATTATACTGTACTCAGCTTAGTTTTGTTAGGTTAAAATTCAGTTAAGATCAAACATTTGTGAACAAAAGGTTCGACTTCATTGAATGCACATCGAGATATTATTGAAGCATTAGATTTCTTGTAATTTTAAATCGTTATAAAAAATAAATAAATCTATGGGTTTGTAGTTAAATCTACTATTTTTGTACAATTGCTAAATATCATATAAAATTCAATGAAAATAAATCGAAAACGAATATTTTCATTGTAAGGAAAACTAAAGTACTATGGCCGTTGACATTTTTTTGGGGAGAGGACAGGTGTGCAGGCTGCCTGGTTTCTACATTATTATCATTATTATTATTATTATTTTATTCACTCGCGACAATATTTAAATATTATAAATTGACATTCGGTTTTTCTCTCGCTTTTCCAGTGCTGTTCCACCGGGCCGTTTTGCTCAGCGGCTCTCCTCTGAGTCCGCTGTCCCTGGTCAGAGACCCCGTGTACTACGGTCACCAGGTGGCCAAGTTGGTCAACTGTTCGCCGGACCTGCAACACTTGCACCTGCTCAACTGTCTCCGCGACACGCCGCTGGAACGGCTGTTGAACACGCAGCTCCGCGTGCCCGAGTTCACCACCGCGTTCGGACCCAGCGCGGACGGCGTCATCATAGACGTGGGCACGGCAGAGCCCGGCAGACTCGGCGCTCAATCCAGTGAGTATTACATTTGCAATAGATCATATTTCGATCATAGATCCCAACACGTACGTACACGTTTTGACTGCAGGAGTGTTAGTTTTGTCGTATACGGGAAACTCTTTGGCATTTCAGTATTATAATTATAATTTCTCGAGGTGTCTTTTCAAAAAAAAAAAAAAAAACAAATAAAAGTAAAACTCGAAGAATACAGTAAAACCAAAACTATATTTTTATTACTTTGTCTTCGACAATAAAAAAAAAAATAATAATAATAATAAAACTAATAAAAAGACATGAACCCAGGAAAAAACAAAATAAAAAAAACGTGCATTCAGAAAGGGAGTCCGACAACTCGGTTCGACAAAACCCTTTATCGAAACGAGTCTCTACCCAAACTCAAAAACTAGTGTGGACTTCACAGTGCCCACACGAGTCTCATTCCAAGACTGACTTTTGATAGTCTTTTTCGATTCAAAGACATACACATTACATACCAAAACAGTGGCCCGGGGCTAAAACACATTGGGGCGTCTAATTATTAAAAAAAATAAATATATCATTAGAGTGACGTTGTGTTTATTTATTTTTTTTTTTTTTTGAACTCAATAAACTATTATTGCATATCGATACATATTTGTTGCATACTTTAAATTTTTTCTTATGAATTTTTTATAACTTTTCGTACATATTTTGTTGTTTTATCACCTAAAACTTCCAACTTTATCGCTACACCATCCAAAAACAGTGTCTTGATTTTATTTTGTGTATAATGTTGCTAAACGTCGTCAAGACTATACACCTCGTGATGACTCAAATCCATATTAAATACTTTTTTATTCATTTGTGATAAATTATACTTTTAAATTGTCTTTCTATAGTACATAAATATTATTAATCTAAATGTTGAGATATAATAATATAACATACCTACCAAATGGCGATAAGTTAGAAATAACCTAATGGAAAACGTGAACGCTAGATACAACACCAAGGTCATACATTAAAATATAAATTAATTAGTTTACACATAATGCCATAAAATTGCAAGAAATGTAAATGACTTTGGTTAGAACTTTTTTTATTTTAATACAAATAACAGTTGTCTTAAAATGTAATGTATGAAAAAAAAAAAAGAAAAAAAAAAGAGGAAATTCTAAATCAAACTATTTATTGCTAATAACTATCTCAATATTTTTAATTATAGATAGAAACATTTCATTAATCGTTATAATGAATTGTTTTCTCCCTCTGTTCCATAAACTCAATCTGTATTCTGTTTTTATAGGATTACAAAAAATTATTATTACTGAATTTTATAGGTCATGAATAAGTTTAATAAAACAAGATAATTATGTTTATAAACGAAAGAATAATTGCTTACTCGTAAGTTTAAAAATATTTTTTTAGCGTCAATTTTAGATAAAAGACCGTTTATAATAGGTATGATAGATATTCGTTTAAAACTACCCCTCCGCTAAGTAATACTACGTGCTGACGCAACAGTTCTGTCAAGTATTGAACCCTGGACACCCCGCCATTGCACGAGTGTCTACGAGTAAAATAATGTTTGACGTCATTCAATAACAATTACATTATACGTCCGACGCGACGTCTATCTCTCGCGTGCGAAAAACATGTTTGAGTGGAATACACGATTTTTTTTCTTCTTTATTCTTCTTTATTTTATGGGTAGAACTTATTGAATCGTGGAAAAATTTAATTTTAATCATTTTCGGATAATTTTGACAATAATTTCCATGAACAGTATGACTAGAACCACGTTTTTGCTTTTTACCATTTGATATTTGCAAAAAGATGTTTTTTATTTTCATTTGTAAATTGTTATTTTTTTAAAATTTATATAACAATGAAATTTCTCCTTCATCAACTTGTTATTTTTATTTTTTCTCAAAATGATCTAAAGAATATTTATTTTCTCTTCACATAGGTAAGAATATTACAATTATAAAATTATCTAACAAATTTTGTTAGTAGGTATTATTATTACAACAAATATTTATGTATAGATTAACAAAATCATTTACATCTTCGGATTAATTGTATAAGATCTGTATTTTAAGTTGTTTTGAATAACAAATATTTTTTTGGTGTGTATTAGGTAATAGAAAATTAACACCATAGTCAGATTCTAAATCTTTTATCAGTAAATGCACAACTTTAGTGACATAATAAACTGCTCGATAAAGTGTCATTCCATAATACCAAATGTATATATCAGAAAAAAAAAAAATCATGATTTAATAATTGAAATATTCGACAAAAAGTGAAATTTACAATTTTGAAATGTTACAAAATTAGGAAACCTACGTTTTAACCATTGTTCCTCTGGCTGGAACAAAATAAATAATTTAGAACTTTTACCGCGTAATTTGCTCGCCCTGACTCAACGCGATTGTTACGAGTAAATAAGACGTGGTTAGTGCTTACTTTTTTTGATATAGATAATATCATTTTTGTTTTTTTTTTTTTTTTAACTCAAGAAACGTAACGTTACGTGGCCTCGGTAAATTTGCCATTAACTTAGAATGAAAAATTAAGACGTTTAAATTGCCAGAACCAGGCGAAACCCCGTTTCAAATAACAACGCACCAACTCAGCCAACCGTATCGGTTTTGTAATCAAATAAAGTCCGCATTGCGTTAAAACTTTTTTCGAGTCATTTAAAAAACAAAAAAAAAAATGAATTTACTTACCTATATTTAACACGCCATGATGAATCGTTACACGAGTGGATAATAATATGTAAAAAAAAAAAATAATAATAATAAAGCTTTTTTTTTCTTTTTCGCAGCGGTTATCGTCCAGGCGAGCGTGCGAATGAAATTTAATATAATTTACAATTAAAAACGTTTGTTATGAATGAATAACGAGATCGCCTGGTCTATTGTTTTGGACACTTGGCGTCTGTTAATTGCTTTGAATTTAAATTTAACGTTAGCCGGCCGGGATAAAGCCGGAATCTGGGAGGGACAATGTCCCCGGTCCCGAGGATTTTCAATAATTATGTGCAGTAGCTGTCAGCATAATTTCGCTATACGGTTCGCTATACATACTGCATACTATAATACAAATATTATTTTAAGGTTGAATGGCTGAAAAAAACTTTTTCCAAACAAGCTCTTATAAAAAAAAATAAAACAAGCACACGAAAAACAATTCACAAAAGTTTATCCGATTTACCGATTTTGTCTATTTTGTGTTTTGAAAGTAATAATTTTGAGATGATTAATATGTTTAATGAATTAATAATTGAAGATTTTGAATTCGAAAAAGCAAGAAAAAATTATTTGTCAAAATATAAGCCTTTTATTATTATTATTATTATTATTTTTTTATAACTATAAAACAAATTATTAGTCAGGAAAATTTATTGAAAGTCTGATAATGAAAAATAAAAAAATAAAAATAAAATATATGTACTTTTAAAATTCTTGAATTTTTAAAATTTTCTAAATATTATAAAAAAAAAAACATTAAATAATAATAATAAATATTTGCTTTCAAATCCGAAACTTAACAGTCATTAAATACAATGTTGAGTACATATACATATTTTTTTTTTTTGAAATAATTTAAAAAAAGTTTAACAAAAATATTATTTTTATGTTAAAATTTATGTTCTTAAATTGCGTAGCTCTTGACACTAAATTTGGTGTAATAATGTACACCCATAAAGTTGGTAAATACATAGATAAATTGCCTATATTTAATTTCATTAATATTCAATTATATAAATCAATTGTGTAATGTATATTTATGCTTATATTCGGAATAACTTTGAAGTATGAACTATTAAGAAAAATTATAATTTACTTGCAGTATTTTTAAATATGTTGTAAAAAAATAATTGTGCGCTCAGTTTTGTGAAAATTATAATTCTTAAAGCTAAATTATCGAATATCTGAATTACTTATCATGCATTTTTTTTTACATTTTAAACCAAATTTCTATTATTATCTATTTATATAAAGTCTGTTTGATAAAATATCGCTACACTACTACTGCATAATAATATCAATGTATAAATTATAATAATTATTATTACGTTATTAAAATAATGATTTTGTATTCACGGGATGTCATTAATTCGAGAGTGAAGTATTGACATGCTGACATAATAGACGTTTTGATGGGTGAAAATCGCTCTCCGAAAACTTATTTTCCGTTGAAAAACGAATTAAAGACTGAGAGTCGAGGGTGGTGTGTATTCTAATGCGAGTTTTGTCGGGTCTATACTTTGTTCGGTAATTTATTAATCCTTAGGCCCGTTGTTTGACGGTGAAATTACTCGACATTTGACGTCACTCTCGAAATCCCTGTTTTGTCGTACACGCACCGCGTTCGTTCGCGCAACGGCTTAAAATGGTCTAAACCGGCATCTCGAATCAGCTGCAGTCATCTTGTAACGCGATGTATGTTAATATTTCGCGTTAAATTCGACGCGAAACGAGAGGGTATAGGAACGGAGTGTGCCCTTTTAAGCGCCTACAACTAAAACTCAAAATCCGACACACGCGAGGCCGTTGCGGCGAAAGTTTGTCGGAGAGAGAGAGAGAGAGAGAGAGAGAGAGAGAGAGAAATGGAGAAATGTAGAGAAAGAGAATCCCGGAAGAAACCTAAAGCGACGTTATGAACTGCGGGGGTCAGTGCAGTCGCGGTCGACGGAGAGTATTGGATTCCAGGCGGAAACTCAATCCGAAGAGGAACTCGAAGAGGTTTTGTTTATCCCGGGAGGGCTCTTACGTTCATGCTAATGGGCCCGTGGAGAGGTTTCGGTTTAGGTCGATCTGAATAAACGGCGCATCGGTTCGCGCGCGCCAGTATACCGTAGTGTTCAGCGTGTATAGTCGAGTTTTGAATATAAGCGGAATTTTATGCGAACAAATGTGATAATCTCTCGTGGGAGGGACACTGGCGCGCGGTCGTCTTATATATATATATATATATGTATTAGTTTTCCACGCAGTCTCTCCGCGTATATACGCGATTAAACGATGCACGTGGCGAACCCGCGGCAGGACTGCGTGTTTACATATTATTATCGTTTCCCGAATTTGGCCCCGTCAGGTTCGAATCTCGGGAAAAAAAAAATCCAAATCATGTAATATTATTATTAAATACATTTGTGAAGCGACGCTTCACTCCGAATTCTCACGTCACACAGCGAGTCGATTATCAAGCCGAAATATCTTCACGTTACACAACAAGCCGAGGGATATTTTATTTATTTTTATTTTTTTGCAATTTTTAATTTCTTGACTTTCAAGATTTTTGTAATTCGGGAAAATTACTAAATTGTAAATAATTTTCACGGCAAAACGTTAATCAACACAATATATCTAGATACTCATTAACAATCAATATAGATTGTTTATCGTGTATCAAACTTAAAAATATAACGATGTTTTAAGTTTTCTACGCAAAATACTTGAATTTATTTAATAAAAATTAATTAGTTTTTTAATAATATCTTTCAATTCTGATTTTATTGAGGTTACTTGAAAAGAGTCCGAGATGGTGTATCTCAAAACCTTAATCTCATACAAATTCAAATAAAAACTATTTTTTTTTTTTTTTTTTTTTTTTTTTTTTAATTTGTGTACCTATCACGTACATAATAATATTATCTCTATATTTTTAATTATCGTATCAACTTAAGATCAGCTCTTAATTTTTAATTCTAACGATAAAGTGAGTATCGTAAATGCGTATCTGTTGATTATTACTGTTGCTCTATTTTCCCGCGTATTGCCCACGTTTGCATTAGATTCTATAGTGTGTTTCTGGTTCATCTCAATAATTCGCGTTACCCGCCTTTGTCGCTCCCTTTCATTCATCTCCTAATTCTCGGTGCCATAATTTTCTTTTCGTTTAAAATTTTTATAACGAGTTTTAATGGTTGCGATTCGATCGAATTGGTCGACTGATGATGTTTTATTCGGCCAGAAATCGATCGTTTTCTCGTCGCCCGGTTTTGTCTATACGCCACGACCCGAAGAAATCGAGACCGAAAAAGAAGTTTTATTTTTATCCGGCGTGTCAGTTCGCCGCGTGTATTGGGTTTCGTCGTGTATTACCCGTGGGACTGTTTCCGATTCGAACGGGATTTGAATGCGCGCGAACGAACGAAACGCGTCTGTGGACGCCACGATAGATAGTGCGCGTCGGAAATGAAGGCTAGGAATGAACAACTCCGCTTTCACGTCCACCGTGGCTGTCCTACAATCGTACAGTGCGAAATGAGCAGGGTCTTATTTACGGCAGGAAAATACGGACCACGTTCCTTGAAACTTATCGATTCCGCCAGTACAGGGGTAGCCTAAACACAATCTAAAAACTCCGCCATCATAAAAAAAAAAAAAAAATCTAATCAATAAATGATGGTTTTTGAGTCGTTTTTGTCAAATTTTGGGTAGATTTTTTCCAAAAAAAAACATTGAAGAATTGAGAAATTCTAAAAATGACCTCTCGCAAGGCAAATCGGGTTTCAAAAAGTTATTGATCGAAACTTTTGGACAAGTACTTCTATACGAAAAGTTGTACACAGAAAATAAATAAAAAATAAAAAAATAAAAAGTAAACATCTTTGTAAAAACACTAGCTTCTTCACTTTATTCAGAATCTAAAAAATTACCTTTGATCATTATATTTTTATTAAAAAATGCGTTTACATATGAATTAGTTATGCAACAGTTCTTTTTAGAAATAGTTATTCAGTTGAAGGTACCATAAACATATAAAATATAAATAATAAATCAAAATGTACATAATATAACATAACATTTTATCGCTTTACGAAAGAATACAAAAAAAAATAAATAAATCAAAATGGTTTTTAAGTAGGTATTACATAATAGACAATATTATATTTGTCAAATTTTTAACGATATAAATATTGTAGGTATATATATATATATATATAATGTTGTTAAAATTGTAAATAGCAAATTGTAAGAAGTTATATAATTTTATATTTCATAATCACGTGATGATGCCAAACTATTGCAATTTGAACGATTTATATATATATATATATATTTTTTTAACTTCATAATATTTTAACAAATCTCTCAATTTATTTTGCAAATAGACCTAAGGATAATGGTATGACGTATCTGTGTGAATGTTCGCGTTTAAGATATAAACAAATAAATATTAGGGTGGATTTAGTAAACAACGGATTGAGCTAACCTAACCTAACCGCGATATTTCACTCGACGTTTATTCCGTTTTCGACTTTTCTGTTCGCACGTAATGATTGAAATAATAATAATTTGCATACGCGAACGTCCCACACACGTATGCATATTAGTCATAGTAATAATATTATAGTCGTGTTCTTCGATTCGCGCGCTTCCCACCACCTGTTTCCTCTCATCGTACTAATTTCCAACGTCGTTAAATATTGACGAGTGCTGGAAATATTTATGTTTTCGCGAGAACTCCGAGATTACATATAACAGTATTTCACTGCCGCCTACGCGCCTGTAATATTGTTTTCTCGTTTTTTAATCCAATTACGCGCACGCGCTCGCGCGCTCAAACAACGGCGCGACGTATAGACACTTCAAAGGGTCTTTTGTGGTGGCGGAGGGGGTGGGACGCGAGAAAACGAAATAACAACGCACACACGAGAATCGCGCGACGTATTAATTAAAGAAACACATTGTTTGCGTGGAACACGGAAATGGCCCTGGAAATCGTTAAAATGTATAAACATCCAAAACATTTCATCTCTTCGCGGATATTTCGACTACTATCGTCAAGGAGAATATAAAATAAAATGACGTAACGAATACACGAGAGAATGTCGAGTACTGTCTTGTCGTTGTTGTTGGATGCAAAAGAAAATGGGGGGGAGTACCCGTCATAGGTGTGTCTCTCTTCATGCGACGCTCGAGTAAAAGAATACCGGCAGGTTATGCGTATCGATTGATAAATCAGGACATGAAACGATCCTCGACAAATTTATGTCAACATGATTATTAAAATAATCAATACTAAAACGATATGATTACAACTAACAAACATCTAAATGCTAAACATTATTAATATAACATAAGTTTTTGAATTTGTCAAATCGTATAGGGACACCATATTATGTAATAACAATACATTTGTATTATATAAAGCTTCGGTTCAGCGACACGAGGAATTTTTGATGTACCTTTACTTTTCTTATGTCGTTTTCAAACATATATCCATGGGCACCCGGAAAGGGGGCAATGAAGGAACATAATATGGCCATCGCTGAATTTTCTAAAAATAATATGTTAGTGTTATAATATAAGAAGACACAAATTTAGTCGTATTTTATAAACACTGTTGATTAATTGAAATAAAAAATTAGGTGTAATTTTTAAGAAAAATCAACAAATGAAATTGTTATGATCGAATTAAAAATGCTAGTAAAATGTTCAAAAATACAATAAACTGTTAACAACACGTCGTCTAACGGAAATGTGTGAATTAAAAAAAATAAAAAACAATGAAAATTTCATACTTACCGTGATACGACCCCACAACAATTTCGTGGATCACTCGGATTCGCAACGGATAATATTTATCACTAGTATGCAAAACCAACAAGTTCCGAGCCCTGGTCGTCATTTCCGTATGCGCGTATTATACTTCCGTGACGTAAATCGTATAAAGTTTCGCGCAAACACTGCAGTATATAAAATAATACCTGTGCGACGTGCTCCTATCGAGCAGAGAATTTGGCCACGTCAAGTGTCCAGGCGGCCGGGGCGTATAATATTATTATTATTATTATATTGTACGTTTCTATTATATTATACTGTTTTTAACATTTTGAATAAAAGAAAAAATAAATGTAAAAATGAAGGAGAAAAACAAAAGCGCGAAAACGTATAATGTTTTAAGTTAAAAACTTATTAACTGTTAGGATAATAAATTATCAAAAAAAAAAAATAATGTGTTGCGAGGCACATTTATGGGAAAGTTTAAGTTCATAACGTGGTATGATGAATTACGTGAAACACAAAAAGATTGCTATCGAACATCTGTACACACAAACAAGATGTGCTTACGCATATCCGTCGTACGTAATAATATTAACAGCGTGTACACACACAGGTACAGCGTTATCAATCTCATCGTCGTCTCGGTCTGATTTCAACAGGTTTTCGCAAAACTGAAAATAATCCGTTTGAAAAATTCGAAAACGACTGATTAAAATCTATAAATGCACTATAAAAATGATTTTAAATGTATTTAATAGTAATAAAATGTATACTACTATTTTCCTTTTTAAATGGTATTTTTATTAATATTCATAAATTTTAATATCATTAATATAATAATTATATTATATATTATATTAATTATTAATATTTTAAATCCTATCCGATAATATTATGCGATACGAATACAAATTTCTACATTACTTAATTACAAGTACATACCTACTTTATAATTTGTTATATTTATGTAAAAATCATAATATATTGGTATGTAAAAATTTTAAAATAAAACCAATAGGCTGGCCAATATTTCATTCACGGCGTTTAATATATGCAATAATACTACACATCCGTGTATGTGACAAATTTTGAAGGTATTATTTCATTGAGAATTAAACAGTACTAATCCGTTATTTCTAATTATAAAACGTTATAATCATGTTATAATAAAATTTATTCGTTGATTTATCACGTGAAAGAATGCCCGTGGTCTACAGTACGTCTTGAATTTTTCTCCTTATCCGCTACCTTTTGCATTACTGACCGCAGATGAATAAAACTTGTGTGTACTGTGTTAAATCACTTTGAATGTAAAAATATAAACTGCAGAATCTAGAATATATGATCTAAAATATATTTTAAAAAACCGACATACTTCGCACCATGGGTTCATTCTGCACTTCTCGGGTAAAATACTCTTGGTGGGTGTATTGGATTTTAAAGAAACGATAAATAATTTCTTTAATAAAACGATTCTGAGTGGAGATTCAATAGCTATATTATATTAATTGTCAATATTATATTTAGTATTTTTAACAATTGTTAATAATTATAAACAGAATTTTTTATTTCCATTTTATTATTCGTGTGAATTATCAATATTGTATTTATATAAAAAAAAAAAAATGTAAATTTCAAATATTTTTAATCATCTATTCTTTGCTCAAAATTGGTCAAATGTTATTGGAATAAAAGTTTGCGCTTGCCTATTTTCAATCGACTAAAATTACTATTTTTAAAACATTTAAACTACTACCAATTTAATGTAAATCTCTATTACTTTAAAATTAAGTTAATAAATTAAAATTAATTTTATGTAAATTAAAGTTATGGCATATTATTTAATCGTTTTAGATTCTGAGCGAAGTGAAGAGGCTAGTGTTTTTACAATGATATTTATTTTTATTTATTTTTTTTTTCTGTGTACAACTTTTCGTATAGAAATACTTGTCCAAAAGTTTCGATCAATAACTTTTTGAAACCCGATTCGCCTCTAGATTGCAATTT
>JAIPRM010007947.1:0-16507 GCA_025469315.1 Stegophylla sp. TES_Ste_2020 | reverse complement strand
GCTATCGTCACGGTCGAGATCAGGTTATACGACGATTATCCGATAAAAATAATCAGTCCATATCTACAATACCTTCGTAGAAATACTCATATTCCGGTAGGTATATCCACATTAAATAATATAAGCTAACAATTGTACTATTTAATATTTATAATCAGAATTACATAGAACAATATTCCGAAGGTATATTAAAATATACGCTGCAGCTGTTTATTTTATTATGATGGATAATTTGTTATATCTAAGTACAATATAATGAATGACAGGTACCACTGGTACCAGATATTTTAGTTTTCTTGTAATAAATTAATTCATCCTAAAAATTTCGGGGGGGGTTTTATCCCCAAACTCCCCCCTCCCGTTAGTACGCCACTGCTAATAAGTATTACTGAGTTTCATTTTTCTTGTTACCCGTTGTTACCAGTTACCGGCTGGCGGCTACCACAAACTCTTGAAGTTTCGAAAATTAAATTTTTTTCATTTCAATGACCTGCATACAAATCAACAGAATAGAGTAAAATTAAAAACATGTTGGAAATCTAAGATCTAAGAAGAGTTTACGATGAATAAATATCTGTTTTAGGATTCCTTATTACTTCACTACATCGATCGGCACATTGGAATGAAAATGAGTCTAAATTGCTATGTTGCATGACTCATAAGTCATAAGTAACAGAAACAGAAAATCACCGCTTCTAATCCCCGTGAAAATACTTTATGGTTTTCACTTAAATTTGAGGTAGTTTTTCCTTGTGTGAACTGTTGAGTATTTCGAAAAATAATCTCTCTGAAATACCAACTAGAACCAATTTCCCATAAATTTGGTGGACTAAAGTAGTTCTGAATAGTTTTTATTATACGAATAAGTATTTACACAATAAATAAATAAAAATCCTTGTAAAACCACTATTTTCTTCACACCACTTGGAATTATTTGAAAAATATTACCTAAATAGTTAAATAGTACCTACACTATTCAACTGATACTATTATTTTAAAATACGGTCTAAATATTTTAAAATTAAATGTATCATGTAGCATGACAAATTAGTTTATTTATTAAAATATATTTATTTAGTCATTCAATGTAGTATATCAATATCTTCTCAAATGACAAAAACAATAATTTTGCTTACATCCGTTATTTATGTAGGTATTTACAATTTAATATAATATAAATAGGTACGTTAACCTATTTTAATAATGGCATATACTTATATTGACTGGGTAGTGGATTTTTTACTTGTTTGGTATAAGGTTTATTTTTTTATATGACGTCAGTAGCTTGTCTTCAAATCACAATATCGCATGGTGTGAGGGGGAGGAGGGCACATGCCACATTACACGGAATGCGATTCGAGTATACGATCGCGCTGCGGTAGACACGTCGTCGGTCGTCGACACCGTAGCTTGCTGTGAATAACACGGTCGAATGGCCGATGGCGGCCACAGAAAACGGAACGATAAATTATTATAATAATTAAAAAAATATGATGTTTATCAATATATTTTGTACATAATATATATTCATAAATAATAATTCAGCCGGTTTGTTTTCTCTTTTCTGTGCCGGTTGTGGGTTGACGGCTGTAGGGCTGTGCAGTGTGCAGTGGGAAAAATAATTTGTAGTACGGTTCCGGATACGAACTACGGAATTCCATGGAAGAAACGAACGGCGTGGAAAACGCGCGGTTGTTCCATGCGCGAAATGGCTCCCTCTCCCGATGGCGTCGGCGACTCATCATCGCTGTGCGCACACTCGCGTGCAAACGAACATGGTTCCACGCATTTGTACACACACACACATATTCTACTCTATGATACATACAGTCATACAAACACACTCTCAGATTCACATACGCACGCGCATTGTCAGTTTCGTGCACTGACGTTTTTACCGAAATCTCCTCTACGACCTCCCCACCCCTATCTTTCCGCTCTCGTATCCGCCGCCGCCGCCTTTTAATAACTCCGCCGTTCGTCGAATGTCGAATGTCGTGTTAAAATTGTTTTCGTCTTTTTCTTTTTACGCCGTTTCGATTTTGTCTTCCGGATTTTTGCGTCCGCTGCGCGCACTCTCCGACGAAAAACCGCATCCGGACAGCTAGCTAGCCATCGTGTTTACCTGCAACTGCAGCCGTAACCGAGATCCGTACCAGCGTGACGTGGTGGTCGTTGTGCCCAGATCTGCAGAGGTAGAGCCGTCTTGTCGCGCACGACAATCATCGATAAACGTTCTATCGTCTCGGTAACGATACAACAATACTCGACCACATCACGAGTGTAGACGAGAAATGCGAGATTTTGACCACAAACGGGGCAGACAATTGGTTGACTGTACCACTGAAGAGGATACTGTAGCCGAAGAGACAGCCGGTTAGTATATTATCAGCAACGAACGTATACACGTAACTTATATATTATTATTTATTATGTACTTCCCTTTCAATACCTGTAAACACCATGGCTCAACTCTTTAACTCGCGTTTTTTACATAAGTAGGTACTACCTTCCTATGCGTTTCGAAGGTACTGTGCTTCCTCAATGATGGTGCAATAATTATATTACTGTAGTTTTAATATTTTAAATTCGTGGTCGCGTAAACGTATCGTGTCACGTGTGCGTCTATCCTGTCTACTTTTTTGATCTGGGCCTCGACCTTACAGTGTCTATTCACAATTGACTGTTGATCCCTCGTTTGTGTTTATATTAACTTGTTTTTGGTCCCATTATCAGAGCTTATTTTCATAACTTACTACCTACTACAATGACACTTGTATTTTGGCAAGCATATCTTGATATTTTTAAATTTTCCATTCTAAAATGTGTATTAAATACTCATTTTTTGTTTAATTAGGCACTATTTACTAGTTTTATCTAACAACAATATTGTAAACATAGATAAGTACAAATATTTATATTAATACTATTATATTCTATGGTGTTGGGTTATTTGATTATTAGGTATTTTTATATGAAGTATCTATTGTTATTCTCAACTTAGTTTCTAACATATTATACCTACAACAGCCCTAAGATTTAGATATATATTATTATGAAGGATGTCCTCACAGTCACTAGGTAAACAAAATGAACTTTTACCTGTTCCTCACATATTTATGTTATTCTTATACGAAACTGTGCCTTACTACTGTATGACTAAGTACCTCCTGTACAACCAGGATCGTCATTTGGGAGGGGAGGTGCAGAGTGTGCTTTCGCACCAACTTTTTTTAAAACATCTATTTTGGCCTGTCAAAAATATAATTTAAGCGCTGGTAAACTTAAGTACCGAATCACATATTAAATTTGTACTTCTTACTACCTATTTTTGTATTATGTTTCATTTAAAAAAATAATGGTCTGAAAATAATACCTAATATATGATCAATAACCTCTGCAGCTTCTGTAGATTGCTGCCGTGTTCAAAACCAATAGAAAATTAATCACAGTAATATAATAAAATTATTATATATGAGCATAGATTAATCATACATCTATGAAATGAGTGCACAGATTGCCAACATGTCAATTATAGAATGATTGATTAAAATTTTTCGCAACTGATAATTGGTATATTTTCAAATTTGTGTATAACCAAGACTTCCTCCATTCTCCAAGCAACCCAACCATTGATCGATGTTAACCTTTCAATTTTTTATAATAACTAGTTATATATTCTTATCATTAGTGAACAAATTAAAATATATGAATGAAATGAATGGAAATTGTGAATAATCCGACCCGAACAATCTGAATTTTTCAATTGAACCGTTCTTCCTATTTTTATATTTTTATCTATTAAAGATATATTTTGGTTGCTCACTAAAATGCAGCTGATAACATACCTATTGAATAAAAATAAAATTACTTGAAAATTACAATCTAACAATAAATATTTTAACATAACATAGTTATTTATTACTATATTTTATGTATTAAAAAAACAAGAAATTAAAGACATCCTTTATCCCTAGGTGATTGAAATATACCTCCGATGCCTTCTATATATATATTTTTAATTAAAATAAAAACTCCTCGGTACCATTTTTAATTGCTACCTAATTAAATTTTAGGAAGATACTTATTTTTAAATAGGTATGTTTAAAAAAAAAAGTAGTAGGTATCTACTCTTATAACATCTCTATGTATAATAGATTCAATTTGTGCATTAGCAAAAAAATATATAAATTTTACCATCAATATTAATATCATTAAAATAAGTATTATAATCAATATTATGGTATCCATACAATAGTATGTACCTACAGGCCATAACCTTTTGATTACTGAATTATCTGTGTTCATTTTATACTTCTTAAAAATGATTATATTATGTAGGTGTGGCTTTTAATTTTTGTGGTTTAAAAGATATTTAATTTGTAAACCTAATTTTTACAGTAAAAGAAAAGATGCCTTCTGACACAGAAAGTAACACAAGTTTCAACAACAGCAGTGTACGGACTTTTAAGATTTTCATTGGAAATCTTTCTGAAAAAACTACAGCTGCTGATATTCGCCCATTGTTTGAAAAATATGGCAAAGTTGTTGAATGTGATGTTATGAAAAATTTTGGCTTTGTTGTAAGTAATTTAAACATATCAATAAGTTCGTTTAGTTATTAAAACATTTAATTTTTAGCATATGGATGATGACAATACTGGTCGAGCAGCTATCAAAGCTTTAAATGGTACTATGGTTAATGATTTAGCTATGAAAGTAGAAGCTGCCACTAGTCGACGTGGTCCTAATACTCCAACAACCAAAATTTTTGTGGGCAATCTCTCTGAAACAACAAAAGCTAATGAAGTGCGTGAATTATTTGCTAGATATGGATCTGTTGTTGAATGTGATATTGTCAGAACTTACGGTTTTGTGGTAAGTGTACCCACTAGAAATATATTTTACTGGTTACCCTTTTTATTTATTTATTTATTTCAATCAAAGTACTTCTAATCAAAAAATATGAAATTATAGACTGAATAATAATTGTGCATTATACTGATTACAAGTATGATGTGTACCAAATATGTCTTTTTTTTTGTTTTATTATTATTTTCGTTTTTACTGCGATGATCTCAACGAACAAAGGCAATATAACGTATTGTAACTTCTATTATGTAAAAAACCCAAAATACTTAGCACCATGGGTATTCTTTGCTCCCTGGGTGTTGGACTTGATGGGTGTGTTAAAATTGTAAAGGAACGATAAATCATTTCTTAAATAAAACAATTCTAATCAAAGCTTCAGTTTATACAAGACAATTTTTCTAAAAATATTAAAGTTAATAAATTAATATTATAAAAAAAATTGTATTTTTTTCTCAGTTTCATATCTGTGCTGTAAATAATAGTATTTATTTTTAATTTTTACTACATTTAGCATATTGATTCAACTGATGTAAGTAGACTCATTAAAGATTTAAATGGGCATATGTTGGATGGTCAACCAATCAAAGTTCAAATTTCCAACAGTCGAGTTCGTCAAAGACCTGGAATGGGCATGCCAGAGCAATGTTATAGGTATTTAGTGATAGTTTGTTTAGTTTAAAGAAAATGTGTTTAGAAGTAACTTGCTAGTCACATAGTTTGTTTAATTTATAAATAAGATTGAAATGAGATTTTTCATTGAAAAAAAATAAAATGGGAAATTTTATTCAGGTGCGGCAAGGGTGGCCATTGGTCTCGGGAGTGCAGTCGTGAAGGGTGAGCCTTACAACTTATTTCGCACATTATTCTTTAACTCTTAGCCAACCAAATACATTTAAAAAATTGTTTTTACAATGATGATAATTTTTAGGTATGGATATGGAAGAGAAGCGTTACCACCCCTTCCACCACCACGTGCACTTCTTTACCCACCACCTCCTCCACCATCATTTGTTCGTGATCGTATTCTTGGTTCTTATGGTACTGGTTTGAAAACCGATATGACAAGAGTTAGTATTTTTAAAGTAATTTATTTAGTTTAGTTGTGTTTAATATTTTGTATTGAATTCAGTTTTATGAGACTTAATTACATGAAAAAAAAAAAAATCTTGTTTTTATTCAAGAGACATGATTATAATTGAATATTATTTTTATTTTTAGATGGAAGATTATTCAATGTTGTCTCATTCTGAACTTGGTGGTCATATGTATGAAGTAAGATAATTTATCTTTCAATTATAATTTATGTTTTTATACTAATAACAATTTTATTCTAGACTGAAGGCTTGTATGATCGTTACTATGATCGAAGCCTTATGAGAACAGCTGCGGATGGCTATGGAATGGACAGAAGAATGCCAAGAATGCCATCTAGTCGCGATTATTTATCATCGTCTACTCGTATTGGAACAACAATGCGTGACCCTGATTATGTTTTTACACGTCGCTCTCCATTACCAAGCAGTCGTACATCGTAAGTTTAAAAATATAGCATTAATTTGCAATTACTTTATTATTATTTTTTTATTAGTTCATCTCATGCATATGATGATTTCTCTAGGGATTCATATGATGACCGTCGGTAAGTAACTTTTTTTTATTTCTATTTAAAATAAGCTTATAATAAATGCTTTTTTTCAAAGACTGATTATAACTATATTGAGAAATTTGATCATTTGTAATCATATATTGTTATGAAAAATGAACAAATCTTTGGTGGGTCACCCTATATCAGGATAGTTGTTACTCATTCAACATGGTAACAAATACTTCTTAAAATATTTGTTAATTGAAAATAATCTTACTTCAATCATTTTTTGGATTGAAATTATATATATATATATATATATAAATGGTTATTGACTAGCAAATCTGACAAATCTTCAATCTGACTTGCACATCAGTAATCATTGTAATTGATTGTATGACACTTCCCAATCAATTTTTTCCAAAAATTCACATTTTTAATTACATTATTAAAATGTATAAAATACTAAGTTTGTTTATTTTATCTTAAAATAAGGGATGTACCATGAAAAAAAAAAAAAAAAATGGAAAATTTAATATAAAAAATTCACGGGAAAACAATTATTGAAAAAAATGGTATTAAGGAAAAAAGATAAATTTGGGATACAAAAAATTTAATGGTGCCAGAACCATTATAATCAATGATTTTCAGAATAGCTACACTACTTGAATTGTTATTTAAAAATACAAATTTTAGAATTAATTTTTCATAGAACAAACAATTGTTTAATTTCATAAATATTCTCTTTATAGCCAAAATTAATTTTGCATGCATAAGACTAACAAACTTTTTTAAAAACAATTTATGGGCGCATTGTTTTTTAAATTGTTTTAACAATATATATTGTTTTCAGTGATATAGAACTAGTTTAATACATTATTGTAAACTTTAAAAAGATTTGAAAAAATACAAATAACACTGCAATGTAGTAATAAGCTCTTATTGAATGATAAGATATTATTTTTAGTTTGATAGCAGTAAATAGGTTTTGTATTATTATGTATTCTCTTATTGTTTTTTTTTTAATTCTACTAAGTTTTATTTGATGCTTGATTTAAATTTGTTAGAAGGTATGTATCTTAAGATTCAATGTACAAAATTGAATTTTGTATATTTTGAGCTTTATGATTTATTCTGTAATTTTGGTTTATACTAAAAATTGATATACTTAATTAATATTCACTTATGCATATTATTCTTCAATCAGATCAATTGTATGGATTGTGTAATTCAAATAAAAATTTATAAGTTTTATTAATGACTATGTATTCTCATAACCTAATAAATTAGTTTTTAATAATGTATTAATACATTTAAAAATTATGCATGGCGATTATATTTGAGCAAAAACTAATATTTTTAATTTATTGCTTTTACTGCAATGAAAAAAGTAACAGTTTGGCTTTTTGTTTTACTTGAAAGTATTCTTGTAATTCAAGTTTGCATGTTTTTAAACTATTTTTTATTTATGTGTATATAATAACATGTTTTATGTGTACACATATTATGTTATATATTATTTGTATTAATGTATTTGGTTAATCCCCGATTATGTTTTTCTTTTTCCGTCAGAGTTTCGGGATCTCGCGGTTCGTCGCGTTACACGCCGTATTAAAAAAAAAACGTGTATATATTATCGTGCCGCCGCCGTATATTCGCGTCGCCGGATCGGATAAACGTACACTCACACATCGCCGACCGTCAACAATTTTTTATTTAAATCGGCCCAAGTTTTTAAGGAGCCAAATTACATTTACGAAATCTTTTATAAGATTAATTGTCTACATAGATTTTTTTTTTTTATTTTTAGGTTTATAAATTATTATTTCTTAGTGTCACAAATTACGATTTTTTTTTTTTTTTTTTATATTTATATAGGTTTAACATTAGACATACAAATTGAATTTATCTGGGCTATTAGATATATATTGATTCATTTTTTCTATCTTAGTTGTAAACAATAAATAATCTTCTAGAATTATTATAAGAATCATTGACTAAGTTTGTTTCGATATCATAATTATCATTTCAAACATTTAATATTAACAACTATTTCTCGAGTTTCTGTTTGTGGATTTATTAAACAAATTTTCTTTAGAAAATTAGAGTGTAAGCCTTTATAGTTAAAGGTCTTTACAGTTAGGTTAATGTGTATTGATTAAATTAAAAAAATATATATTTACTAAATTAAATATACGTGAACATTGTAAGCCCAAATAACCTTATGACAACAATACTTTGTAATTCTCATTGTAATAAATTATAATAATAATAAAATAAAAATAAGTAAAATAATTACTATCTAATTTTGTAGTCCCTTTATACTCTTATATTAGTTAAGTGTTTTTTAGTTTGACCTTTACAGCCGACCGATTTCGTAGTTCGCCGAAAACGTGATATATTCGTACACTGTACGACGTGCCGAAGACTATTTGATCGAAGCCGATGCGTATAAGATTCGTGTAAAAACTCATTATTAGGTAAACAAATATTCAATTCATTTAATTTGTTCGCCTATGTGTGTTTCAAAAATCGTTGGATTAAAACAGACCACTCACTAAGAGAGCTTAGTTGTTGTGGTTGTTGAATACGTGCGATGATATCTAAAAAGGAAATGACCATTGTCAATACTTTAATATTATGCCAATATAATGTGGTGAAAATTTTAAATAAGATTTCTGATTTCTTGGAATTGATATTTCTTAAATAAAATATGTACATTTTTATTTTAGTTAGAATATGAATTTGTTTACCTATTAAATACATAAAGTGGATCATATTGTGTAAAATGATATATTTTTATTTTGTAGATTGTTACACATACCTTTTATTGTTTTTAAGATTTTGGATATTATGTTGCAGAGTGTTATTAACATGTGGCTGAATGGATAACACTATGACCTGTGATCATTCTACAAAAATGAATTAAATTTTTTATGTGATTCATTGAGAATTTCATCTACTGATTGTACATGATATTTTCCATAATAGTGGTTATGCTCTGGTTAGTTATTTATAATTATTAAATATTTAGTTGAAGCCTCCTTATCAAAAACTTATTATTGAAATATTTGATTTGGATTATTAGTTATTAATTTTTATTAGTTAGTATCAATATAATTAAAAGTTAAATCAGAAATAATTAATTGACGAAAGAGTTAAACATTGTATTTTTTTAATGCAACTGGAATTGCTAAACATATAATTTTGCAATTAGAAAATTAAATTTTCATATAATTTTGTGTATTTTATACTATTTATTTTCTTCTAAATATATGTAATTTACAATCAAAGGGGTGAACTAAAATAAGCTGTATTAAGGTTGAACATATACTTAACATGACAATGACATTTTTTCCCTCTTTTTTTGGATTATAAAGTTTTGAGTTATTGAAATATAGCATGAACTTAATTATGAAGAATATATATCTCTTCAACTTAATAATACAATTTTATGTTAATAAAATAGCTGTATCTTTGATATATTATGATAAAATATTAATTCACATCAATTAACAGTTTTATTTTAAAACGTTTATATTTGTTTCAATGAGGAAAACTTGCATGTTATCTAGGTTTACAAAAAATATAATGAATATTGATTTTATTTATGTTTTTCAGGACTTTGAGAATTTTTTGTATGGAACATCATTGTTACAATTGACAGTATTCTAAAACGTTTTTTAAAAAAATGGTTTTAAAGACATTTTAATTTTATGAGAAAATTGTATGCTGTTTTTTTTAAACTTAAATATAGTTTAATTTATTTAATATTCGTGGATTTTGAACAATATTGATAACTGAATGTCATTCATAACAATCTTCCCATACTTAACTTGTGGTAGAGAAAGTTATAAATACAATATGTCTTTGTTCATTTAAATATTAATTTGAAATAAAGTTTTAAAATATTGTTTTTAATTATTTATTTATAGAAGAAGTTATGACAATATGACTATTACTTATTAAGCATTTAAATATTTTTTTATGACAATAATGTATATTTATGTGTTAAAAATAAATCTTTTATTAGCATTTGCTTGGATTTATAATTCAATTTTTATTTATGAATGATTTTGATCCCAAACAAAATTTAAAATATAATCTAAAAATATTTTGAAGATAGAGCTTCTAATATACTTCTCTTTTAATGATATAGTACATTCTCTAAGCATTTCATTTATAGACCTAAAGAAAAATGTTTTTAACTTAGGTTAATTTTAAAGAATATTTTTAAGAGCTTATTACAACTTTTTTAGAGCTATAAGTTAGGAGTTTTGATAATAATCATAAAACCAAATGTTGCATATACATACATCGTTGTTTTAGGTATGATATGTTGTATCAGTGGTGAATTCAAATGAAGAAAAAATTTACATTTGGTATCTGTGCTCCAATTTAAAAAAGTTCATCGGATCTAGGTTTCACAAGATTTTGTTTATTTATTTTCATTATAATAAATAATTAATTAAATAAAAATTGTTGACAGCGGAATAATTTATTAATTTTAACTAATCGTTTTCTTAGAAGTTTTACACCGTGAATAATATTTGGTAGAAAGGTACATTAACTGGTGTTATTCCCATTTATTAAATATGGTTTCATGAATAACCGCCAAAATATTGTCAATTTTATATGTTTGCATTGGCATAATATAATTTTATTGTTTGTTTTTTTTTTTAATCCAGAAGTCAATATGCTTTTTTGCTATTTTCTTGTGCGAATTTTAAAACCCTAACAATTGTAATGAAATTTTAATATAAACTTAATGTAAATATTATTTACTTATAATGAATCCAGATTTGCCTCTAGTTAGTATTATAGAGAGGGTAGTTTTTGAATATTTGAATTTTTTTTTATCACCCAAAATTTTACAAAAAAGACTGAAACAAAAATTTTTTGATCCAAATTTTATGAAAATTTAAACATAGATTGAGATATAAGAAAGATTTTGGCTTTTGGCGCAAGAAATTTTGAAATTGTGAAAAAAAAAATTTGGACATTTTTTTCTCATTGAATATTTTTTCCTTTATTTATTAGATAAAAAAAAAGTAAAGTAAAGTAAAAGCAAGAAAGCCGGACATACTTCGCACCACGGATATTCTTCGCTCTTTGGATCAGATACTCTTTGTAAGTGTGTTGAAAATGATGACCATTATTTAACTTTATATTTAGAATCGTTTTATTGAAGAAATAATTTATCATTCTTTAAAATTCCACAAACCTACCAAGAATATCTGACCCCAGGAGCGAAGTATGTCTTGCCTTTAATTTACTTTGGTTTTTTTTATTACTTTTCATGGTGAAAACGAGAAATATTAAAACCCATCTATTTGAGGTTACTTTCATTTATTTTTGTATTGGTCATGTGTTTTCACCTTTAAAGGGACTTTCAGCTTAGTCAAGTAACACCCAATATTAGGTTAGGTTAGGTTGGGTTAACTTTCGCTCCAACTCAAAAAAAGAAGGTTTGGTTTTCGCCCAAAGAAATATTCATTACAAACGATAAAAACAGTTTGGGAGTCTTGAATAATAAATTTGTTTTGAATAGAAAGAATTATTAGATTGCTTTATTGAGAATCTAATGCAAAGGTTCCCAAAGTGGTTTATATCGACCTTCAGGAGTTTACTCTGACCTCCAATATTAGTCTATATTAGTGAAAAAATAAGAGTTCATGAAATGTAAACAGGATTTATTAACAAAAATTCAAAAATGTGTAAATTGTCGCGATATGAACGATAATTTTACATAAAAATGTAACTAGACTTAATTTACATTTTTTATCGTTTTTAAATTTTAAAAATCGATAAAAAGAAAATTGAATTAACAAATGTATGAATAAAAACAAACTATTTGATTTTTTATTTTAAATTATTTTTCCTACACAAATAACTACATCCAAGTGAGTAACTTTGTGTTGGCTCTAAAAAATATGTTAATGATTAATTTTAAAATGCAATCTAAGGGGGTCTACAAAAAATCAGAAAAAATTTACAAGTGGTTTATGGTAAAAAGTTTGGGAACATCTGATCTAATGGCTTTTTGTCCAATTGATGAATGGCTTACAAAATACATCTATCATTTAACTGAATGTTGTACATCAGAAGAGAGTACTTTTCTTCTTAAACTGTTGACATCGTAGGCGTGCGCATACTTATGCTGCATCTGTCTTTTTTAAGTTCACATAAACAGAGTAGTATAAATTAGGTCGTAAAAATGTGGTACAAGTATCAGTGCATCACCACATTCAATATCTGGCAAAATACATTTTACACAACTAAAAAATCTACAATACTAGAAAGTTAACCATCAATCTGTGATAAAGTTGATATAATGAAAAAAAATTAAAATTCAATAATGCATACAACAAACCTTTACAGTAAAAGACCTTTACAATCTTACATTAAAAAAATTAGGTGATAATGGGGGCCGACAATTCAAAGTTTTACCATGATTGAATGTCAAAATATTTCATGTAAAAATTAATAAATTTTTAAAAATTACCATTGTATTAAAGTATCTATAATTCAATAATGTCAAACTGTACTATTAAGAAAAAAAAATATTGTTTAAATCTTATTATATTTTAAAGTTTATCATACATAAAACTATTAGAGGAGAATGGAGGAATCAGGGTTAGTGGTGTATCTCTTAAAATAATGATTTTCGTATAATTGTATATTTTTTTTAAAAAGATACTGAGTCTTAAGGTTATGAAATCGATTTCTTTCACGTAAAATAACTTTTCTCCATGAAAACTTTAAATTCTTAATCCTATAGAATTTTTTCTTTCGATAAAATATTCCCCACGCTGTAGAACTTTCTTAAACGTTGGTTCAATGAATAATTTTCTACATTTGTGTAAAGTTAGAACACCTGTATGATGTATGTATGAAACATTGAAACCGACTTTTTCCAAGAAATATAACGATTTTTTTGCCAAAACTTTAATTGTTAATCCTCTTGAAACTTATTTTTATCAAATGTTTTCTCTTGCCCGTCTCTACTTCATACCTTCACTCGTGGATTATTATTAATATCGGCGTTTAAAACTGAAATATTTTCCACACTAAAAGTAAATGCGTATCACAGGGTTTTGCGTCGAAGAAAGGTGAGAACTGATGTCATAAAATATCATACACAGAGTTGCATGGGGCTCTCTGTGAATTTGTTTTATTTGACTGATAAAAATTAATCGATTAAACAACGATTTATATATTTTTATGCAAAAAAATTGTAATTATTAATATTATACTTATGAATTCTTGAATAGTCAACAGTACTTGTTACACGTATGTATATAGTTGAAGTTTTTGGTCTCTGGCACTTTTCATATTTCTAGTTCAATATTTTGAATGTTTTGTTCCATTTTATATAACAGAGATCTATCGATGTTAAATAGGGAGACCTATAGGTGGATGAAGGACCGGGTCGCTTTTACCCATTCATCTTACCGAGAAGGCTTAATCTAACCTATCCCTTGAAAGTTGCAACACTAGAGCTGTTATGACTTATGAGGAGGAGCAACGTCCTGCATAATAATAGCGCGGCTCTATTCTATTGAATTTAATTGATTGAGAAATTATTGGACACAAGCGCCACTCTTGTACATCATTTTTACTGTTCAAATAAGATAAAAAATGGTGTGACAATTTTTCGTTTTTAAATGATGTCACACCAAACATTTAGTTTTTTAGATTCTGAACAAATTGAAGAAGCTTATTATTTTACAATGATGTTTATTAATTTATTTTTTCTCTTTCTGTGAATACTTTTTCGTATAGAAATACTTGTCCGAAAGTTTCGATCAGTATCTCTATAGAACCGGATTTGTACCTAGATGGTACTTTAAAGAGGTCATTTTTTCAATTTCTCTATACTTTTTCCAAAAATGGGGGAAAACTGTCGAAAAGTTGACAAAAAACGTCAAAATACGAAATTTCCTTAAAATTGAAAATTACTTTTTGACATAATTTCTAAAATAATGCAGCTAGAGACTTGAAATTTTCACCAACCATTAAAAACAGGTACGAGAATATTTCAAAGAGATTTGATCAATTTTGAGTTAAGTACGGCATTTTGAAAATTTCTCATTTTTTGTTAGTTTTTATGTAATAAAATTTTTGAGTTTTGATATTAAGACTTGAAAATTCAATATGATCTCACTGACATATATGTCTAATTGATCTGAAAAAATCTCAAAAATCGTTAGTCAACTTTTTTTTTATACCCGTTTAAAGTCAGAATTTCGACGAAATTCGTTAGTTATTCCTAAAATTACGCACTTATAAGAAAACGTACATATAAAAAAATTGGCCAACCGATTGTTTTGAAATTTTAATGCTTAGATAGAGAATTTCATTGCGAATATTTTGGTGCAATAAAATTTCTTACAGACAAAGAATTAAACATTTTACTAGGGTTTGATTGAAAAAAATAATCGGAAAAACCCGGATAAATTACCTGTTTTATTACATATTTCTTATTAACGCACAAAAGGTTGAGAGGTTGATCGGTAATGTTTTATTGAATCTTTTTAATTATTGTTGTTATTATAATTATCGTAATATTAATGTTAATTGACAGTACGTGGTATGTATAATATAATATTTTAATAGCTTAAAATCTAATTTGATTAAATATCCTAACAGCCAATCAGGTATGGACATAGTTTCGACCAATGACAATCGTTTTGCTTTCTATAATAAAATGCATAAAAGCCGTTAGATCGTCGTCTCGTCGTCGTCAGCTGCCTTTCTCGACATAGAAAAAGCATTTGACAAGGTGTGGCACGACGGTCTTTTATTCAAACTAATCAAACTAGAGTCTAGTTTGATTAGTCTAGTTACTAGACATTCCCAATTACCTAATCAATACAATCAAATCCTTCCTAAATAATAGAACATTTCATGTAAAAACAACAAATTCAAAATCCTCTATCAAACGCATTTGCTCCGGCGTGCCTCAGGGGTCATGCCTTTCCCCACATCTATTCTCGTTATACGTCAACGACATGCCTACACATCCAAACTGCAAAATTGCGCTATTCGCAGACGATACACTTTTCTACGCCACAAGCACCACTAACAAATCGGCCACTAAAAAGTTGCAAGCCCAAATCAACACTACTCTACCTTGGTTCAGCTCTTGGAAAATTTCCATTAACGCCTCAAAAACAAAAACAATCATGTTCTCTCATAAAACAACAAAATTCACACCAAAAATTGTAATAAATAATACTCTTTTGAATTGGGCACCTGAGGTCAAATACCTGGGTGTCACAATAGACAAAAAACTAAAATTCAACAAACACACCAGAAACACCATCAACAAAGCTAAAGGCTGCAGACACGCCCTCTTTCCTTTAATAAATGGACACAGCAAACTACCACTAAGCTCAAAACTTCACATCCTCAAAACTTACCTCAATCCTATCCTTCTATATGCAGCACCAATATGGACCGCAAACCTTTCAAACTCCAACTGGAAGAAGGTCGAAAGCTTCCAGACTTCAACATTACGAACAATCACACGTCTTCCATGGTATGTAAACAATAAATCAATTCTTTACTCTACAAATTTTTCTACCTTAAAACATCAAATTAACCTAGCCACAAACAATCTAAAAACCCTTACACTCAATTCACCCTACGAACACATTGTAAACATCAGCAAACGAAACCACATTTCCCGCACCCTTTTCAACAGACCAATACAATTTCCATGAAAACAGCATCTAAAATAAATAAACAACCCAGTCAATAACCCCATAACAAACTTCCAACTCCTGACAAAAAGCATAATAAGCTTGGAACAGAAAACATTCAAAGCAATGCATGCATGCAATGTCTCGTCGTCAGTGTTCAAACCGATGCGGCAACGGAGAGTTCGTCTCGCCGATCGGTTTCACTCACTCCTTTCTCCTCTTTCTCTCCTCTCTCACTCTTTCTTCTCCCTCCCCTCTTTCTATTCTCTCTCCCCTCTTTCTCTTCTCTCTCTCTCTCTCTATTTTCTTACTAAATCTGTTTTATCTATTATGTGTACACTTT
>JAIPRM010007946.1:6083-16509 GCA_025469315.1 Stegophylla sp. TES_Ste_2020 | reverse complement strand
TTAGGAAAATTATCGAACCCACCTTGAAATATTCCTAAATACGCCACTGAACAGGACAGGTGCAACATTACCTGGCGATAATACAAAAAACTGTTAATTCAGGTTCTTTGCAGTCCGCAATAACATTATCAATTAATATTATTTGCATCAAAATGGTTATTGTTGCAAAAATACTTAGGTATCGATTTCCTAAGCTTTAACCATTCCCATACTTGATAACTGGCTAATGGTACCAGAGAATTACTCCGGTAATAAATAGCCCGGTATAATAATTATTGACAAATAGTGGTTTCAAGAATATAGGTAAAAAAAAAAAAAAAAATTAAAATGTTCTATTGACGGGAGTAGAGGAGGAACGAAAATATACATATATTATTTGTATATTAAATTTCTTCCTGTAGTTTTATTTTAAAATCTGAATACCTTTATTCTGATACTATGAAAAGTATAAATAAACAAAACATATTTTCGACCAAGAAGATTATTTTTATTGTATTACACACACTCATTATTTGAAATACATAAATTTTTTTTTTGAATAAGATTAAAAGTGCAACACGAAAAATATTGTATATGAATTTAGGAATATAATATTATATAATAACACTACTTTTTATTTATGACAGCAATAAGTTTGAAAAAAAAAAATGAACTACACATGAATATTTTCATTTGCACAGTCGACTAAAAGCAGAGTTGATTTTGTTAACATTTTGTGATAATATAATTTTATTTTTTCTCTCACTAATAATGTATTAAATGACGCGTGTGAAATCTATATGATCGCTATACAATTAAACAAAAACAAAAAATAAAAATCCATCAAAATTTCATTAAAATATTCACACGTACATTGACAATGGCGTAATGATATACTTATTGAAATAATAGGTATAGACTATAGGTATATCGACTTCTTCGTAATATTAATATTTACATAGCAATAATATAATATAAGTAGTTTTATTTATAAGTTAAACAAGAATAAAAAAAGAAAAAAGAAAACTAAGTACACATTCATCTAAGTTTATCGTATTATTTTAAATTTCTTTTGAAAAAAATTATACGAAATTAATGTTATCCATATAATATATTTATGTATATATATATGTATTATAACAAACAAAATGTAACAAAAAATAATAATAATAATAATAATAATAAATATAATAGATTTATATCATAATGTAGTATCAAGACGAAATAATAATATAAATTTTATAATATAAATTAAAATTATAGTAGATCATTGTTGTCTGGAACATAAAAACTTAAACATTTATATAATACCTAATAAATATAATAAAGTTAATCTACTAAAACACAAATATTATATATTTTTTAAAATTATTAGACTTATTATTAAAACGGATTGATTTCCGAAAAGGTAGAGTTGGCCGTCGTCGTCACCTCCGTTTGGTTAACGAATTCTCGACGATCGGCCCTATAAGATTATTTAATATAATATTATCTATATCAGAGATTCTCAAACTTTTATGAACACTGTACCCCTTTTTACAAATACATGTTTTGGGTACCCCTTCTTAGTTACTAAACTGAAATCTATATAAAACATTTTTAAAGATATACATATAATTTTATTTCATTAAAATTAAGTTATTAAAAACTGATCCACAAAAAATTTTAAAAACTAATATCGTTTATTTTCAAAGAAATTTGTGAGAAGGGTGAGCTTGTTTTTGTTGGCACAGTTGATCAATATTGAGTTCTAATTTAGTTAAATACAATCTTAAATCATCTTCAACATTTAATTTGTTTCTATATTTACTTTTAACATAAGTTAAACTTGAAAAACTATTTTCACATAAATAAGTGGTAGAAAATCCAATAACAAATTTGACAGCAATGATAGACAGTTCTTTTTGTTCCTTTCCAACACAGATCCAGAACTCTAACAATGTAGTACCAGAACTTAAGTATTTGTTTTTCATCGTGGGATCACATGAGATTTCTATTCTAATGTCACGTCGCGTCTATGTTATTATATAATATTGGACTGTCTGCTACTCTACTTGGTATAACGGTAGCCGCGCTTAATCAATGATGAATAAAACGACTAGATATGGTATCGTTTTAAGCCTGAAATTCGTAAATGTTAACTAAGATTTTAGAATTTTTTCCTCCATTTTAATTTAAAGGTTTGTTGGCCAGACTCGTACCCGTTAAAAATTTTTGAGTACCCCAAGGGGTACGTGTATCACAGTTTGAGAATCCCTGACCTATATCATTTGCCGGGCTGAACGCAAACTCGAAACCGCGGCGAAAACTTAACGTAATTCTATAAAGTATTTTAAATGTAGCGAGCACGCCAGTTACTTGGGGTTTTTCGCAAAAGAGAATGGCAATAGGGTGGGAGGTGGGGTTTGAAGAAATAGGATTTAAAACGTTTTTAACTACCCCAGCATCCTCTATGACACGCCTACTGCGATCCTACTGACGGCCCGTACATTATATACGTGAGTCGCTAAGAAAGAAATGATGCTGGTCGTCCAAATGATCACGAAGCTATTAATACGAATATATTCTGTTGAAGTGTATCAGTATAATTCTGTGGTATCGGAAAGTTCCAAGTGGTATTGGACGCATACGTCGAGGAAAACGTTGACGAAACTAAAAAGCAGGCCTACACTTTTAACAATGTTCTTTCATTAGCATTATTGAATTGCACGATAACGTATTTTCTATCGCACTCGGCGCACGGAGCGGAGTAAAATTAATTTTAGCATGCCAAAATTATGAAAAACCGACAGAATGAATCAATCAACTGAATTTATAAATATATTATTCTCATCTCGGATAGTCACTGTGTATAGTTGCGATTGAAAATGTGAACGTTAAAAATAAGTTTATTTAAATACGTGAAAATATTTTTTAATTATTATTATGTAAGCAAGGAAAATTATTTTAAATTCTTGATACAGTTAAAACATGTTCTATAATTATTTATTTTTTTATTTTTTTAAACTCATTTTGACAACAAAATGTGAACTGAACATGAGATGCTGAGATTTAAATTTGTAATATTCGTGGTCCAAAATAATCCAATGCAATTTAGATTACTAACACGAAAATTATACTTATTATTCATACTTATTCAAAATTATTAGCCAAACCAAGAAAAAAAGTATTGCTGTAAACGAGGTTAATTGGAAAAAATAAATATGGGGATTATTTGTTTTAATATTTTAAACGGTACGTAACTATTTTCTAAAACCAAAATGCATTTTTAAAAATTACTTTTAGTGCGTTTTAATCGACTTCTCCAACTGTGCGGCACTTCTTACGAGTGTTATGAGAAAAACAATGAATTTGTACATTATTTAAGTTGCTGCAGGAGGCTGTGTTATTTACTCGGGTTTTATGCCTGCCCGAAAATTCTTCGAAACCGTGTGTTACTCATTCAGACGTGCGCAGTAAGTTGTTTTTCCTTGTTTCGTAAGAACCAATATAATATAATATTTACAAAAAAACGTATCTGTACTGGAGTGGGCGTCTTGGTGCGCACGAATAACTACCAGGGGGAAAATATGGATGGTGGGGAGGTGAGGGGGGCTACTGCTAACTGCGATCTCAAATGTCCAAACACATTTTGTAAAAAATGGAAGTTAAAATAACAAAAATAACAACGAGGTAATTATTATTATAAGGGGCAGTGCTTTTTCACTCTTGGCCATGCGTACGACGAAAATCTAACTATTATTATATTATAATATTATATTATATTATAAATACGTGTATAGCAATAAAGGAGCGAAAAAATGTGTCAGCGCGTACGCGTCTCGACGATGGCGTGCATATGTGGTATGAGGCTTATCTAATTTATTTTCAAAAACAGCCGACTAATGGCATATTACTATTTTATTAACACTTTTAATTATAAATATATAATTATAATAATTACTATGAGTATCTAGACGTGTTACTACGGGGAACAAAACGAAAAAAAATAAAAAAATGTGCATTTCACGAGACGTGGGTACGGGGAATTATCTATTTTTAATTTTTTTTTCTATTTGCGCACTAAACTATTTTTGGCAAAAAAATAAAAGCAAGGCCGTGAGCCCATCTGGGTGATATATACACGGAGTAAGCGCTCGAGGGTGGGGCAAAACACAAGTGTTTTAATCGTGGCTATAAGATAATATAGTATAGTTGCTCAACGATCCAAAAAAGAAAGCGGCACGAAATGTTTTTATCAAATTTGACTAAAACCTGCGTACTGCGAGCGCTCCCACTGGAACCATCTTTGATCGCAGTCATATTATATAATAGTGGCATAATATATAGTATGAACATAATCTACCGGACAGTGAGAGCTGTACATTAAGTAGTATGCCGGTATTTGCATAATTATCACGGGTTTTTGTCGAATTCGATAAGAACGTTTCAGAAGTTTTTTTTGTTTTGCAAAACGCTATTATAGACCGTCGCACAATTATTATATTATCTATAGTCGTGATCTTTCATTCAGGGTTCGTAACTTTAGGGAAAATTTCCCTAGTTTTAGGGAATTTTGGAATATGTTAGGGAAACAGGGAATATTTTTGTATATAAACTCTTAGTTCTAGAGATTTTAAGATTTGTAAGCTAATTTAGTAATATACTGTTGTTAGGTTGATTATGAACGAAAATGAATCCATTATCAGATAATAATTATCTATTAACCTTGATACACCTACAGAGTATATGATATTCATATACTCTGTGATACACCCATAGACTTTATACAAAGTCTATGCAATACACTTTTCCATATTATCTAGATTGACCCAATAGCACTATAACTACAGAAGTGCCAAAATGATAACATCATTGTTATTATTTCTAGATTCTACTAATTTATCATACTAATACTACAGTTTAAAAATATTTTTTTTTATTTTTATATTTTTTTTAGTTCTATTATAAATGAGTTACAGTAAGCAGAAATCAATATTTTTATTCTTTTTTTTTTTTTATAGGGAAAATATAGGGATTTTTTTTAACTTTGATTTGGGGAATATTAGAAAATTGAGTTACGAACCCCGCTTTCACCCTCGAGTCGGGTACGCGCGGTAACATTATTGTTTAATCATTATCGTATCATCATAATCAGCATCATCGGTTGTCTCGTCGTACACGTCAATATTATCCTACAGTAATATTATTAATATAATATAATTATCATTATCATATAATATTATGTATATCAGCCTTTGGTCCAAACGGTGCCCGGCGTCACGCGGACCTGGTAATAATTTTTTAACGAATTACTGACAGGTGTCGTGTGCGCGGGACCGTCATCGTTGCGCGGGTTCTCACATCAGACGTGTGTGGCCAGCGTCTGCCGTTTGGCAATGCTGATATGATGGTTCGGGCCGTCCGGAACCTGTTGCGTGGCGGTGGCGGTGGCGGTGGCGGTGGCGGCAGTGGCGTTGGTGGCGGTGGCGATGGCAGACGGCGGCGGGGCGGCTACGTTTTTGGTCCGTTTGTGGTTGTTCTTCACCGAGCTGTACGGCGGCGGCTCCGGGCGGCCGTACGCGTCCAACTTGGCAGCCACCGGCGGCCAGTGCATCGAGCTGGTGGGGCGCAGGTGCGGGTTGCCGTAAGCGGCCGAGTACTGGAGCAACGTGGTCGTGTCGCTGCCGTTCCGTGTCAACAATTCCGTGGTCGTGTGCATCTTGTGCATCGGCGAGGATGAAGGCATCTTCGGCGGCGGGTCGAGATCGTACAGCCTGTCGGCCTCGATGTATCGGTCCTGGGTGGAGATAAACAAAAAAAATGAAAAAATACAATAATTACTGCAAATTATATTATATTTACACGTCCAATGATAATAATATTGTTATCAGTGTGCGAGTTGGGCGGTGGAGAATAGCGGGGATCGTAAACATTTGTCAACTCAAAGCTCAAAGACGCGCACATTGGGGCACATTTCATCACCCTCCCCAAATAACAGCGACTTAGTAAACGCAGTGTCGTTAAACATTATGACGTTATGATGACATAAAATCAAAATTCTATAATCTGCTGTAATTTGCGTTATATTATTGGGGATAATATAACAAGAAACAAACCGTCTACGGTTTGTCTAGAAACAAACCGAAATACGCCGGTAATAAGCTGCGTGAAAGATAAAATAACTATTATCCTATGGGTTCTCAAAATATGTATTCGTCATGATTAAATACATAATATAAATGTGTAATAAATGTATTCACTCAAAATAATTTTAACAGAATCTTCAAGTTATTAGGTAATTTAATTTTTCATAATTGTATCTTTTAAACATTTTGTTTTGTTCTAATTTATATGCTATTGAAATTTGTTTGTAAACAAATTTTGTAATTTGGGTTCGTCTCATAAATATAAACAAAACTAACAAAATAAGTGCTTTTCAATAATTATTATTATATCGTAGTCATATCTAGGATCGCAAGAAAATATAACTAAATAAACTTTATATTTGTTTTAAAAGTTAGGCAAGTGCAACCTTGAAACCAAGGTGTAAAATGTATCAGTTGTTTACTCGCACAAATTGGATGTATTCATAGTTATTATTATTATTTTTTGTTACGCTAATAAAAAAAATAAATATTTCAATATTTTACAATATGCAATTATTATAATATTAGGAATGAATTAAACTCTCTGACTATTAACATACACAGAAAGTACATAATAGTAAATTGATTGCTATCGACTTTTTATTATATTCTGAGTACACAAAAATCGTAATATCTGTTAGTTGAAAAATGTATATCTCCTAGTGATTACTGATTAGATATATAATTTACTAGGATACAATTATCATATTGACATACATTTCGCCTAGTACAGTAGTCAAAATATCCATTGTGTTGTTATAATTTAATTTTTTCTTCCATCGGTCCCATATGAAGTTAAACGAGCACTAAATTTGTTTTGTACTGCGTATTTTACCTCCTAAAAGAATTTAATTTTTATGTTTTTCGCGTATATTTGGCGTTTAAATTGCTTTTCTGGAGTTTTCAGATGAAAAGTATAAGTTAAAGTGAATGTTTACATTATTTTCCAGGTTTACACAACATCCCCAAACTGATGTTCCATTGTATTGTTTGTTTATTTTCTTTTGGGTGGTTAGGTAAATTGTATATTTTACTGCTGCAAAATTTTGAATGTTGAAATTTGGAACCATAACAACAGTAAAGTTATAACTTATATAAATTATTCTCGATACACGAAATTTGTTGTACTTCGTATCTGTACAGTTTATTTAAATTTAGTGAAAATATTCGGATACGTCATGTTGAAATCATATTATTGTTCGAAAGTATTTTAAATAACCGTATAGGAATGAATTAAAGTTGTGAATTAAAGTCTGTTAATTAAAACTATTATGAAAGAAGGCGCTATGTACTAGGATAAATGTTTGTATACCTCTACAATTATCCAAAATTTTTTTAAGGGTAAACATTGAATTCAAAAATTGCGCAAATGAATAAAAATAAATCTTCATTGAAATGCACAAATAAATATAATTGTCTGTACACCGATGATATTATATATATATATTTAATTATATATTAGGACATTTCTCCCTTTCCTGGAAATATTCCCTCGCATATTAGTGAACATTTTCCCTTATCTAAGATTATTTAAAATTAAATATTATTATTTTTAAAAGTAATTTATTATTCAATGTATCAATCAATGCGTCATCATGTATGCCAATTAATCGTGCGTACATAATTGAATTTATTTTTAAAAACCGTACACATACGAAGAATTAAAAACCGTATTAAATTATTTGTAACATTAAATTATTCCTACCTACCAATTGTTATATTATTTTTTTATATTTTCGATACTTAAATGTCTATTAAATGTCTATACAAATTATAACTACAAAAACCAATTTTTTGTCGATTGTAGTTATTATTTTATTTGGTGAAAATCACATTTTTATACATTATTTTTTTACCACTATGGGCATTATATGACGTTGGAATTGTTTCTATTTTATAAAACATAGTCTAAAATTGTCAAATATAATGCTTTTTCAATCGAAATGTACTATTAAAACTACTGCATACGGGGGATTATGGGAGAGGGATATCTGTCTTTCATAAAAATTGTCGTGTTTTCGGTCTCTAATGGTGATCTAGTGTGGCAGTCTACCACAAAAAGAACAATAAAACTATAGTCTAGACTGCAAGTGACAGATTGACAGAAACCGATACTGACATATGAAGTTTGAGAGATGACGTCCATTTTACAGTGTATCAATATATTAAATTTATGATCCATATGATGCCAATATCACCAATAAGTTTTAAAACAAGCAAAGAATTGCTAAAAAAAAAAGTTCGAATATTTGAATGAACTTTTCGCAAACGTCAATAATTTCACGTTTTAATCACGTTCTAGTTAATAATCGGAGACTATATCGAAATGTACAAATGGTCAACCGATTTGTTGTAACGCAATGTAATTGTCCATAACGTTATGATTTATTAGCCTTTTATAAGTGCACTAATCGATGGCTAGGACGAAATGTTCCGTGTCAAGCAGCACGAAAATGCACGTAATGTAGTATCGATGTACTGCGAATGCGGTATCAATATGGATGAGTACCTAAACTTCTGTAACTCTTTTGCTATTTCACGACCCTATGTAATCGGAGAAATAAGATTTATATCCCAGAATTTTCAACAAAGATGAATACATTTTTAATGCATAAAAGTGCATGCATAATGTTCTCTCGCGAAAAAGCTTTTTAAACACAAGCTAATTTCTGAATTTTTCTTAAAATAAAATAAAGGAATTGCTCTATGTTGTATTCATTAATGAATTTAAAGTTTTATTTGTCAATAAAAACCATGTTTATAGCTTTAGTCGACATTTGGAAGGTGTCATAAAATTTAATTCTTCAAAGATAATTGTAGGTAATTTATGTTGTGGGTCATAAAATTAAAAAGTAAAGTAAAGTAAAGCAAAGTAAAGTATAGACAAGAAAGCTAGACATACTTCGCACCACGGATATTCTTCGCTCTTCGGCTCAGATACTCTTTGTGGATTTGTTGAATTTTAAAGAAACGATAAATCATTTCTTCAATAAGACGATTCTGAAGTTCGCATAAAAAACAATAATAGTCGTCATTTTCAACACACTCACCAAGGGTATCTGATCTGAAGAGCGATGGATGTTCGTGGTGTGAAGTATGTCTGGCTTTCTTGTCTATACTTTACTTTATTTTTTTTTTATCTAATAAATAAAGAAAAAAAATGAAATGAGAAAAAAAAGTGTTAGAAAAATGTCCAAATTTTTTTTTCACATTTTCAAAATTTTTTTTGCGCTAAAATCTTTCTTATATTATTGTCTATAAATGTCTAAATTTTCATAAAGTTCGGATCAAAAAATGATGGTTTCCGAGTATTTTTCGTTAAATCTCGGGTAGTTTTTTTTCAAAAAAGAAAGTAAAATTAAGAGCTGAGAAATTCAAAAAAATGACCTCTCTAAAGTACCAACTAGAAGCAAATACAATTTCAAAAAGTTGCTGATCGAAACTTTTGGACTAGTATATCTATATAAAAAAGTGTTTACAGAAAAAAAAAAAAAAATTAATAAACATCATTGTAAAAACACTAGCTTCTTCACTTTGTTCAGAATCAAAAATTTGTTTATTATTTATTGCATTATTGTTAACGTAGAGTTAAAAAAAATTGTTATTCGACAGATACACTAAAGAAATTAAAAATAACAAGTGATATTTAGGAATAATAATTTCAAAAAGTAAACAGAGGACATTGTAAATACGTTTCATTTATATTATCGGCATCTTCTAAACTCTCAAGGAATAAAATTGTTCGCCCACTAAAAATAATCGATATGTCTTATCGTCACGCGTTGGTGTTCTAATTTATAAGTAGACAAGACACCAACTCAAAATTTTTTATTCGTACTCTGTGTCCCACCCTGGTCCCCGTTATATACGGCTCTGTCTCTGAACACATTATATATGATGTTATATTAGTATATTACGTTCGATCTAATCAGACCAACCGATTGATGACATGATAATATGGTATCCCGTCAAAAGAGCGAATAATAAAGAGCGATAGCAAAAAAGCGAATGCAAAAAGAGCGAACGGCAATATGAGCGAATACAAAAAGAGTGAAAAATATATTAAAATGAATTAAAATATAATAAAGTTCATATCACGAGTGTTAAAACAAAATTAAAAGTATATCATTTATTTTTAAACTCAAAAAATGTAATTTGACATAATAAATGAACATAATAATTATTATATAAATTTAAATTACTAAACGTATGAAAAATTATACTCCCATTGAGAAATCCTGACTGCACTACTGACCAGGAACATAATTATGTTCAGTTGTATGTTTTATAACTATTTTTCAAAGTTTATTAATGTACGG
>JAIPRM010007945.1:0-16512 GCA_025469315.1 Stegophylla sp. TES_Ste_2020 | reverse complement strand
GTTCAGAATCGTTTTACTGAAGAAATGATTTATCGTTTCTTTAAAATTTAATACGCCCGTCAAGAGAATACCACCCGTCGTGCGAAGTACACCCATCGTGCGAAGTATGTCCGGCTTTTTTTTAATATTATATATATTTCTGAGCAAATTTAGAATTTTTTTTTTCCATTATTCATTTAAAAATATATCAAAACAATTTTTAAAAAATATTTTCTGAAAAATATGTTATGAAAAAATCAATAGATACGTGAGAAGTGAATAGCCTTATTCAAAAAAATCTAGCCCAATATTTACCCCCCCCCTAATAATGAATATTTTTAGCTACGTTACTGGACGCACGACACCGCCGCCGACACGAAACGACAACAATATTGTAACATCGGGTTCGACTAACCGCCTCCGCGCCGCTCACCAATGTCCAGTAATAACGCGCCCGTGTGTTTCCGTCGTTGCAAACTATCTCTGACGTGAATTCCCGTGTAATTTCAATTGAATTATTATCGCTGTCAGCGCGCGGTTAATTAACAATATAACCCGTCGTCGGCTAGACGACTGTACAGATGTCAGCGACTGCATCGCAGCGTAGTAGGTACAAAATGCTTTTACATTGCGGCGAATCGCCATTATCGGCAGGAAAATAACACAATGTGGATTATTCCGAATATCGGAACACAATTATTATTTAAATCCATTTTAAAACTACACTTGTATACAGTAAAATTATAGTATGTAAATTAACTGGAAAGTCAGTAGTCAATATTCGAAAATATAATATTATGTGACTAATAGCCTACCACGGTTAAAAAAAAATAAAAAAAACATTCAAATTCAAAACCACTTAATTTTTTTTTTTCAATTTCAATTTTATACATTTCTTTATTCGTAACACGGAGAAAAAAACAATTTTGAATTTTCGGTTAAACTTTGAACGGATAAAAGCATTTTATGTTTTCAAAAAATACAGCAAATTGTAAAACTGTACGGTTTTTAAATATTTTTTATCAGACACACAACTCGTTAATATTTTCTTACTCTTTTTGTATTTATTTTTATAAATTTTCAAAATTTTCACTATGAATTTTTATGCATAATTCAATTTCTAGTTATTTTAAAAAATGTGGTAGATAATCCCAACTGTTCGTTAATTTTGTTACGAAGATCATTGCCTTGTAAAATTAATATATGCTTTTCTATATAATATTCTTATTAGTCTTATTTTAGCAATCATTTTTTTTCTCATACAATTTTTCCCCTGTTTTTAGTTTCTAACGGAGTAGAAATAAAAATGGTGGAGTAAAAAATAAAAATAATATTCTAATAATAATTAACTTATAATTTTTAAGTTAGATTGACTTGTATAAACTGAAGCTCCGCTCAGAATAGTTTTATTCAAGAAAATATCTATCATTTTTGTAAAATCTAACACACACACACACACCAAATCCCACCCGAGAAGCGAAGAATGACCATGGTGCGAAGCAGGGCCGTATTCAGGAATTTTCCGCACAGAGATAACAAAAAGAAGAAAAGAAAAAAAGCGCTTTTATATAATATAAATTTAATAAATGTAAATAAATAATTTAAAAGCTGCCTACTAAAATTTTAGCTACCCGGGGCAACTGCACAATATAGCCCCTCCCCTAAATACGGCCTTGGTGCGAAGTATGTCCGGAGTTTTGAAATCACTTGTTTAATTAACAATTAATTTACGCATTATGATTATTATTTTTCCTTTAAACTAAAAATACCTGTTTGAAATTTGTAAGGAAATTCTCAAAAACACTATCCACGGATGGATGAAGTAGGTAATTGTTTTCTGTGAAGCTCCCTTTATTTTTATATCATATTTATTTGTTTATTTTTGACGGAACCTCACAGAACGTCGAAGTACCATGTCCGCGAAGTTGGCCGCCCAAAGTTGAGCGGCTGACTTCAAATTTGTTCAATAATTTGTAATTCATTTGTAAGTATTTGTAAGCCCAAAATCAAAATTTGTAAGTCAACCCTACTTTAATTATCCATAAAAATATACATGGCGGCCAACTTCCCAAACAAGATGGCCGTTTTTATTTTTTTCGATGTTTACCTACATTAAAATTACGTGTGTATTTGTATTTTGGTTTTGGGCTTACAAATACTTACAAATTATTGACCAAATTTGAAGTCAGCCGTTCAACTTTGGGCGGCCAACTTCACGGACATCGAAGTACTGAGTGTATTATAAACTATGTGACTCCTGTATTTGGTTTGATAAAATACTGATAAAAGCAAAGGTAGGACATTACAAAATATATTATACAAATTATATATATATATCAGTTGAGTGTTAGACTATTAATGTATATAGGTATAATATGTTTTTCGATTTCGTGAGAGGTCACAGAATACATCAGTGGTATCGGAGACTGTGATCGAATCGATAAGTATGTCTTCTCGTAGGTAATCGAAAATGTCGAGAGCACAAAAAATTAAATACACGAACAGAGGCTGCCGCGCCACCGACAGCAGTCACGAGGTTGATTTATCGAAAATTCGTTTTCAGAGGGAAAACTAGCTCCTAAAACTTGTATTTAAAGATTTCTCATCGTAGTAAGACTATTTTAATGACTAATTTCGAATAAATGACACAATTATTTGGCAAAAAATCTGATATTGATGAATTGAAATTATCCCAAACTCTTTAAAGTAACATAACCATTTTGAGTCTTTTTTTTCAATTTTGGCGACCCAAATTATGCATGAAAAAAATAAAATAAAATAAAAAAACACTCCACACGAGGTAACTTTCACAAGACGAAGACCGTGAGCGGTGATGAACGATCGATTAAATTCATCGATCACAGACTCGCGCGCACACAAACAAGACAAATGTTAAAAACTCGGAGTTATACACAGGGTGTCTCGGTATGCTTTGACAAATGCAATAACTTTTGTGCTATTAATAGTTTTCAATCTTATTATTTTGTTTTTGAAATTATTACTATATCATTGCGTTACAACAATAACGTATAATTTTTTTTTTTAAGACTTAAATTTTCAAATTTGAAATTTTATTCTAGATAAAATTCAAAATAGCCATTTTGTGATCTGATTTTTATAAAAATATTGGTATTGAAATCTCTAATAAAGGTAAATCCATTCGTTTTCTACGATTTTTTTTTTTTTGAATTTACGAATTTTACTATGACGTATTTGACAAAATTATTAAATTATTCGCTAACTCAAAAAAAATCATAGAAATCTAACGGATTAACCTTAATTAGACATTTAAACACCGATATTTTTCTAAAAATTAGGTTTACAAAATGTCTATTTTGATTTTTTTCTAAAACTATATATAAACAATTTCGAATTTGAAAATTTGGATTCTAAAAAAAAAAAAAAATTGTATGCGTTATTGCTGCAGTGCAACGATGGTGTAGTAATAGTTTTCGAAAATAAAAAATTAAAAAAATTATTAACAGAACAAAAAAGCACTTGACATTTGTCAAATCATACTGGGGACACCCTGTATAACGCTATGCGGGGCAAAAGATACATACGAGAGAGAGAGAGAGAGGGGAAGGGTGAGAGAACGAGGACCCACGAAATATCGCGAGGACAATAATAATAATAATAATAATAATACATATAACGACAGACGAAAAACTATAGGCGTATGTAAGTAAGTAGTATGTTATTATTATATACGTATAGCGGCTATATGACACTGCAACACTGTCACGTCGGGGACGGGGCGCGCGCTGCGTATACAAAGAGAGAAAATCCGCCGTGTGCACATAACGCGGCGAGAAAATCTAATTTCCTGTATATATATATATATATATATATATACATATACACACACACACAGACTCACACACGAGATCAAATAAGCGAAATAGAAAATGATTAAATGCCAGTTGCCAGCCCCATTCGGATTGTCGACATGCGTACGTAATGTGCGCCGCGCCGACGTCGTTTTTCCTGCCAACCGCCGATTTTTTTTTTTTTTATGAGCCTCCGACGACGACGACGACGACAAAACGCTTTCCAAAACGGCCTCGGTCGTTCGGGGCAATAATAATAATAATAATACGTTGTAATATTTCAGTTGGGGGCGAAGACACAAAAAAAAAAAAAAAAGCGTTTTGATACTCTATACGAGTGTTTTCCGAGACGATAAATTACAATGAATATATTATTTGGTCACCACGTGCACACGTGAAAATATTATAATAATATATTATATAAATGGTTCCGGCGGCGGCGGCGAATAAAACGCGTGTGTTCCGCGTCGTTTAACCGCGCGAACCGCGGCCAGGTGTAATAATAATAATAATAATAATATTAAATATCTTTCTCTCTCTGGCGCGCGCATAAAACGTATTTTCTAGCGTTTATACGCGGCGGCGACGACGACGACGACGAAATTCCCTCGGTCTTACCGCGACAACGTGCAAAATGTGTAATAATAACACATATACAATAATAATAATATGTGTGTACATATTACACGCGTGATAATTTATGTCGTGCGACGACGACGTACGAAAACCGCGCGTCTACAGCTAGTAGTCGGTCTCTGCAGTACGACGGTTGGTGGTTGGTGAAGAATCCCGGGAACTTCAGCAGGAGAATGTAACCGAATCGGTCGTAAAATTTCTATACTAACGGTTTTCGCCACTGCGGGCGCGTTATCAGGAGTTTAATATTTCGGTAGGGTTTGATAAAAATCACGGGGTAAGAAAATTAACATAACCATTTTAGCGTTTTAGTGATTCGTTTTGTTACGAGAGAAACTGTTGAGAAATTATGTAGAGAAAACGTACCCCCTTTAAAGTACGGTTCTGTCAAAATTTTCCACTGGAAAATATTATATTTGAATGCGACAGTGGTGCAACAAGGGGGGGGGCAAGTCCAATATTTTTGAAAACATTTTATTTCCTGTTTTCTGCCGAGGTGACAATTTTTCAAAATCTAGTATAAAAATTGAATTCGAGTTGAATCCGAGCACGTTTTCAAAAGAAACAAAATAAATAAAACATCATCGTTCCACTTATAAACAGAAATGTTTAACAAGTCAAAAGCAATTAAATATTATAACAGCAATTTTACAAAAATTCTATTATTTCCGGAGGGGCCGCAGTCCCATCAGTCCACCCCATTAATAATTACCCCTGCTCGACTGTATCTATTAGATAATAGTTTTTTTTTTTTTTTTTCGGATCAGTGTTTAAGTGCTAAAGACAAACCTAATTCGCCACTGTGAAAGCTATGTTTGAAATTCCTCTTAATACCATTTTGCGTTGGCACTATAGTTCTTCAAATGTTGAAGAATAAGAAATTTCGAATATTAAATTAATAATTAAAAAATTTAGAATTTACATTTGAGAATCGGATCATCCTATAAAAATGTCTTCGCGTTCGAAGCGTTACCTTCCCGAATCACGGACGACGACTTTTGCCGTTCATCCTGTATTTGCGCGTGAGACGAACAACATTCGAACGAAACAAACACACAACGCACGACCAAGACGACGTATTGTGCTGTATTATTATTATTATTATCGTTATTGTTATTGCTATTACTTTGCCGTTGCTTATGGCGATAAAGATACGTCGTTTAGAGAATCCAGAAATAATAACGGTAATAATAATAATAATAATAATATGACGTTCAATGCGGTGCTCGTTTTACAACAAACCAAAACGTTGTACAACAATTTCGATTCTTCGTGTAGGGAAGGGTAAGCACAGTTTCTCTCTTTTTTTTTTCAGAGCACGATTATTATATTTTAAATATAATTATTATTTGTAAACGAATAATTCGTAAATATAAATTATTTATATTTGTAATTTACGTATAATAGACCATTACACGTGTTTAACTTGCGTACAGATTTGCGTTTATTCAGGTCAGGCGCGTAATTTAGAGGGGGGTTGATAGGAGTGACCACCTCTTTAAAACAAAAAAGAACACCCGTATTGTAATAATTAATAATTAGTACAAAAATTGAAAAATCTGAATTATCAATTTGTCTAAAAGAGTAATGTTTCATAAAATCACCTTTATATGCGAGAGCTTCCTTGTAGCAAAAGATCAAGAGCAAAATTTATCAACCAATCAAAGCATTCTTAAATCGATCATCTCTTCATGGGCGCAGAAGAGCTTGGGGTGCTAATCCCTTCCACCCCCACCACAAAAAAAAAAAAAGCACTTAAAGCCTCATGAGAATTTTTGAGAATTAATAAATGCGTCCGCTATTCGGAGGTTTCCTCATTGAAAGATAGTGAAAATTTCCACTACAATACTTTATACAATTTATTCTACAACTTTAATAATGCCTTCCACTTGAGCTTGTAACTTCAATTTCCCCCGGGGTAGTAGTAGTAGCATCCCCAAGGAAGCGATAGCGTCCACTTTTGGAAACACTGATATAATATAATATAAACCGTCTCGCGTTAGTAGGTCGAAAAAGAAAATAAATAAAAAAAAAAAAAACCCACCAACATTGATCAATCGGTTGGTGTGTACACATAAAACTACACATGATGCACAACAGTCTCGGCTCCGTTCCGGCTCTCGCTGTACTAGTAATTATAATAATCGTCGTGGGTTGGTGGTACGCAAATTTTATGCAAAACGGCAAAATCAGTCGGGCAAATACACACCGTGGGAATTTATCAAGCTCCCTGTGGATACACTATAGGACAATAGCTATATATGTTGAATTGAATCGAGTGAAATGCAGAAGAGAAAAAGTGGGAACATAAATCGGAGAGTTCTGTTTTTGTGTTTCGATCGTGGTGACTGGCAAGTATGCGTTTTCAACGTGTAATAAATTGTACGCCATAACGTTGTTATTATTTTCACCGATCGCGCATATCCGACGTCGAATGGGTTTTGTTGTGATCCGAACAATCGAAAAGCAGTCGTGTGCTGAGAAACCATGGCGAAAAACGCGAGCAGTCAAAATAAATATATTTTTCCGATTTAAAAAATTTAAAAGTTGAACAAAAATTACAGTAATTGAAATACATTAATTATTATCAGATTGAATTTATAATAATTATAGTATTAATTATTAATATATTTATAATAATCAATATTAAAGATAAATCGATAATACTATAATGGGTAGTAAAAATATTAAATCTATAACACAACCTTACATTTATTCCTGATGTGTATTCAAGTTTTTTTTTTTTTTTTTTTAACTAGTTACATATATAAATATATATGTTGTGATATTTATGTGAACTGATTGACCTCAATAATAACCCTTTTTCAACGTTTCGCACGAAATTTCTAAACAAATTTACAGAAAATAAGTTATTTTAAATCTCGTAGTAATTTTACTATACTAAGCATTTGTCTCGTGAACGTTCCAAGCTTCAGGCGGACGCAAAAGCTCATTCCAATTTAATTTAAAGTTCGTGTCTTCAACAAGGTTACTTTCAGAATATTATGTTCTAGCTGATGATGGTTACGTACGTCGCACCGAAGTCATGAATTAAATTAGTGCTTTAGAATGAGAAAATTGTTGTTTTCAAAAGTGGTTATGTCATTCCTCGAGACAACTTCTGTGAGTCAGCTAAGAACCGTTCAGTTCTGTTAAAATTACTATCGATTTGTACTCTTCTGTAATAGTGTTATTGCACAATGACAACACTGAATTTCTAAAACGGTCATCAATAACGGTTTTTTTGTTTTTTTTTTTTTTTTTTGAATAGTATGAACTTTTAATCGGACCGTAAATGTATGACCCCTGAGGGGTTTATGTTCTACCATTTTTGGACTTTTTGTCCAGGATTCGACGTCAATATAAACACGGTTTTTGGCGTGCGCATTGCTACGGAGTCTATATACATTTAACGTGTCGCCTCGGGATGTCGACGATTCAATGTGTTGTTTGAACAACGACTTTTAATACGGAGCAAACGCCGCGGCCGTTGATAATATAACGTACTGGTGAGGGTCTAATATAGTTGTTTTCGAGGCACAAAAGTCCTGTACAATAACCATTGTCATTGGGGCAAACCGAAACAACGGGCTGCCGACGGAGAAAATAATAGATTACTTTGCGAAATGCTACGTTACTGCGCAACAATAAGTCAATTTCGAAAATTCTACTGTCCAATAACGATAACCGTGGTATAGGGTGTGCGTTAAACCCGTTGTTTTGTACGATTAACAAAAATGTCTATTCAATAACGGGGGTCCTAAAATTATGTCGACATTCACTCAAAGGGTATCGAGGGGTATGTTTTGCTATCCCTCAAAAATATTTTTGAGAAGTAGCGAGACTATTGAGTGATTAAATCTCTAATAATCCGCTCATTTTCTACAATTTTTCGAAGTTTACAAATAATTTAATAATTTTTTCAAATACGTCATAATAGTGATAATATTATGACGTCAATTGATGATAATATAATGACCTATTTAACAATATTATTAATTTATTCGCAAACTCAAAATAATCGTAGGAAATTAAAAGATTTACCAATATTAGAGATTTTAGTATAGCAATATTTTTCTAAAAATCAGGTTTTACAAAATGACTATTTTGAATTTTTTATATAAAACTGTATTTCAAATTTGAAAATATTGGCTACTCTGCTTAGTTAGCCAACATGATGTCGATACACAATATATTTGATACAAATTAATTATTTAATTCACAATCACAGGCTATGTAGGTAGATATCTATAAATATTGTTGTTATTATTTAAACGATAATTTACAATATTTACACTGACGACTGGTATAACTTAAATCAGATATTTTATTTGATACACATTAAACATTTTTTTTTTTTTTTTTTTTTACATTGGGTACTCAAAAATCTTGCTATTCTCCAGTAATATTTCTGATGAAAATATTTCCGATTCTGATCGTTCTCGACAACAAGTTTAATTTGATATTTAAACATAATATATTTTGAACTGTATTAAAAAAAAAAAAAAAAAAAAAAAAAATGTTTACTATTCCTGCGAAATTCCCGGATTTTGGAAATACTACCGGTAAATTTCCCGTAGATAAATTCCCGAAAATTTTTTGTCCTTCGTCACTACGCGCGTATAACGGCGACGCGAAATGAGAGTTGATGAAAAAATAATATATATATATATCGGAGCGTCTGCGAATGTTTTTCGAACAATAGCCCCGTGCACTTTACAATATTATAACCTGCAGTGACGTGATTCAGATTTATGATCGGTGTCATTTTTTCTATTTTATTATTGTTATTATTATTATTATTATTTTATTATTGTTCTCCGGGCGAATCGTCGTCGGGCGCGCGCGTTGTACGATCGAGACCCCCTCGCGGCCGCTTAATCGAATCCGATGGTTCGCGTCTCTGAGTGTACCGCAGTCGTACGGCGGCGGGGAGGAGGCGGGTGTGTTTCGCCGAAAACGTTTTAATTCGATTTATATTCTCTCCGGGGCACCCCCCCCCCACTCTCCGCCGGTCTGAAAAACACACCCCGTGTGTCACGTCGTCGTCGACGCGGGCAAACGCTGCGAGACGCGAATGCTCGCGCGTGCGAGGGACAGACGTCGGGCGGCGCTATAATGAATTTACCGAAACCCGGTGACAAACATTAAAAACCCTTTTCGCCGGTGTTCGCGGGGGGGGGGGTTACCAGCGAGTGTCGCATAATATGTATAATGGACCTACTAGTAGTAATTTCGCGAAAAAACAAAACCCCTTTTTGAATAATAAATCGCTTCCGACGCCACCGGTCACTGCCTACAATATAATATGTATTATTATATGGCGTTTCTCTCCGGGTTTCTAACGATCACGTTGTATCTCGTATACAAAGCAGTTGTGTTGGCACGCGTGTTCGCAGTGAACGGGCGGACATTTGGACGTGGTGGTTTGGACGTAGGAATAGAAAAAAATTAAAAAAAAAAAAAAAAAACGTTAAATAAATATTTGGCACAATAAAATAATAATTAAAGTAAAGTAGAATAAAGCAAAGATTAGTAAAGTATAGACAAGAAAGCCCGACATAATTGGCGCCACGGGTATTGTTCGCTCTTCGGGTCAGATACCATTGGTGGGCGTGTTCAAAATGACGACTATGATTATTATTATTATTATTGTTCTTTATATTATTAACTTCCTTCGTTCAGAATCGTATTATTGAACAAACGTTTTCTCGTTTCTTTAAAATTCTACACAACCATCAAAATTATCTGACCCGAGAAGCGAAGAAAACTTCCTTTGTGGACGTGTTGAATTATAAAGAAACGATAAATTATATCTTTAATAACACGATTCTGAGTGAAGTATGTTAATAATATAGAAAACAATAAAAGTCGTCATTTTCAACACGCCCAGCAAGAGTATCAGATCCGAGAAACGACGAATACCCATGGTACGAAATATGTCCAGTTTTCTTGCCTATACTTCGCTCTCATTTCCTTTACTTTACGTTAACTACAATTATATACATACATAAAAAAATTAAAATGTATTTATTTTATACATTTGTCTATATAAAAAATAAAATGGGTAATTTTAGTAAATAAGTATCGATGACCATATATATATATATAATAAAATAATAATAGCTGTGAATTTAATCGCAAATACAGTGATACAATAATATTAGATAAATTTTACCTAATCTTTGATGTACTTCCATTTAATAAATTTTTTTAAGAATTATGACTTTTATTGTTAATTACCTATATGAAAATTTATCTCCTTTTAATGAATGCAATATTTTTATAAATTCTATTTAAAAAATAAATTATTCGATAACGTATTTTGTATTTATGTAAAATGTAGTCACTATCAAAATATATTAAATATTGTTTTGTAGTTAGGTATATCTACAATGTTAGTACATCCGATAATCACTGCAGTTTCAATATTATACGCTTAAATTACATCTCACTTTTTTCTGTACGTACAAAAAAATTTCGAAATATAAATGCTTTTCGATTGTCAATCAATTTTAAATTAAATCGATAAAAGTATGGAAAAAATGTGCTCTTAAAAAATATTCTTATAAGTTCTTTGACAATACAAACTTTTTATGAAAAAAAAAACTACAATTTATAAAAATAATAATAAACGTCTATTTCATTTAAATTAAAAAAAATTAATTAAATAATTTAACATAAAATGTACTCAATATAAAATTATGTTTTTTCAAATACAATATATAAATATATATATATATATATATATATGTGCAATTAATTTAATATTTTTTTATTTGTTTTAAATTAAGTTCTATTTAACGAATTCCTCTATATTGTTATGATTTTTTTTCTCTCCCAATGAGACTACGTTATAACACGGAAGTTTCTCTCTGTATTTCAAAGTTCAAAAAAATAATGTTCACGGTGTTCGAAATAATGATTATTTTGCCGTTACACTAATCACCCTGTACAAATAAATGATTAATTTAATGCGCCAGTCGAACAGGAACGCACCCGCGATTAATCTCGACAACAGTATATAAATATAGAAGCGCGGCATGTTTCTTAACGAAGATTTATGGGGGCATACCTGCATTCTCTAATAATTGTGTTATTTCAACCGCTCTCAATACTCCAGACAAGCAGTTCCCGAACTTTTATCACTACGGTGTACCTATAGAAAATTGTTTGTTCTTGACGTGACTCCAACTCAACCGCAACTGATCGACTATTAACTGTAATATTATGTATGTGTTGCAACTGTAATACAAACTATTATATCAAAATAGTTTTGCATAATGACTGATTTCCTTTTAAAAAGACACTAAAATCAAAAGCATATTATAATATAATATGTACAACAAATAAATCATAATAGATTTTCTGTAAACAATGGAACTTTTTCGTCATCTCACTTAAAGTATATTTAAAATTGAGTTTTAATATTTTATGGTTGAATTCTTAATTTAAAACTTCTTGAGTTTGAACTTTGAAATAGAATTCAATTGTTTTGTGTACCAGTTTTTGGTATAATTCTAAAGGAAAAAACGCATAAAAAAGAAATATAAAGATCTTATGTAAAGAATTTAAATAATATAAAAGCGCATGTCATATTGTGCGTGGACATTGGAACCATTGATGTTTAGTCCGTGTTGCGGCATTTGGTATCATCTATATTCCATTCGATTTTATTTTCGAGTTAAATTTGTAAGTATTTACACATTTTAATAACTTACACACATATTTACTAGTGTCAAAATAAAAACTAAAACAATTGTCTATAATGTAATTTAGATACATTGGGAAAATAAAAATAGAATTAATATTTAATGTTTATCTAAAGTTGTAGTTGAATGGTAAACGTGCCACAGGGTATGCAGAATTTGCGCTTGCATACTCAGTGTGACATAACGACATAACATGACTGTTTTTGGGTGCAAATAAACAAAATCTATTCTCATAATTTTGACTGGTGGTAAAATATAATAAAACTTTTTATTACAATTTATATTTATTCATAACAGATGAAGTCCAATTTTAGTTATGATCCAAAAAGTAAGTGCTACTTGATAGTCATCAGAAATATATCTGTTATCCATAGTATCCCTATTGAAGTGTGTTTGTCGCAGAAATCTTGTCTCTAAACCAGAAAATAAAAAGAGAAAATTTACCTGACACATTAAAAAACCAAAATTTTACGGGGTTAATTAAAATGTGTTCAACACCAAATATAATAGTCTTATTCAAAAGGGTAGTGACTACGGGTGGAATCGTTTTCGGCCGATTTACTTTTTGACCATTCTATAATGAACCTTTTTCAGTCGGTACACCGTTTTGTTCACCGAACTCGGGCGCAATCCTGCAGGAACGGTTAAAAATATATTTTTCACTAAAAGCGCGAAGTGTAAGCACGGAGCTGAGGCCTCCATATGTCACCGACGACGGAGTAATTCACTGTTGCTAAACGCATATTTTTTTTTTTTTTTTTTTATGTGTCTACTTATGGCGTGCTGCGAAACGTCACCGCGTAGTATATATTATCATACCCGTAGTATACGTATGCACATATAAGTACCTCTGGCATTATATATATATATACCACGAATACACTGTTAATATAAAATATAGCGAGCGGAGCCATTAATATAAGACCGTATACACAGTAGCAACCACTGGCACGCGTTTTAACGTCGAGGAAAATTATAGCATTTCGCGGGGGGGACGAGTATAGCTGACGGCGTAGGTCGGTAAAATGAGGTATACTTGTGTGTGTGTGGAGTATGTGGTGTAAACAAACATCTGGAAAGGAAAAAAAATGAAAAAATGGAAAATTGCTCGCGTTTAACCGTGGCGGTCGGAGGACGTCGTCAGATTGAAACGGCGAGATACGGTGATTATCACTTAATTATTCATATCTGCCGGAACGATCTACCGCCGCCAAGTAGTGTAAAACTACCGGAGATCAAGGTAAACACACCCCACTCGGGGATGGCAAACTGTATATATTATATAAAAATGTATTACTATTATTATAATAATATATGTACTTATACTCGTGTAATACAAACATCTCGTGTTTACCGCCACGGAGACCCGTATAAATAATTCACGGTGCGAAAAAAGCGAAGGGGGGGGCAGGGGGCAAAAAAAGAAAAATAATAACGAAAACCGTTTTCCATTAATCCCCGTCGTCGCAGCGTCGCGATTTTTGGAAAAAACCGTATCCCTGACCTGACCCGCGCGCTTACAATATTTCCAATAATAATAATAATGTCAGACTCCTGTGAAATGAAGGGGGTGAAAGGTCGTCCTTCGCCCCCCTCCTTCGTTTTCTCGGTCGAGATATTATTATATTATCGGTGTTGGTGGGGGCGTAAAGAGTGCTCCGGCTGGATCGATCGATATTTTACCCGGTGCACGACAGACTTTGATAAATCATCGCGTTCGGGAAAACTATTTCGAGAGGAGCTCATCGTATGATTTTTATTAGTTGAAAACGATTGAAAACAAAATAACCTCAAAGCCGAGAATTTTCGACATTTAATGCGCTTATAAATTCGTATAAAATGTAAATATAAACATATCTGTTAGGCTTGATAAAAAAAAAAAAAATAGAAAATCGTTTTAACGTTATCGCAGCAGTTTATAGGCTATTCATTGCATACTACTTATCGTTATTAGAAATTAAAAAGTTTTAAACTTTTTACTTTTAACGTACTTGGAAATTTAAACATTATTCAATTTTTGCATTTTGACGTTATTGGGAAATTAAACCTTATTAATTGTTTATTCCTATAAATGTGAAATATAAGAGTATATTAAAAAAAAAGACGAAAATTAATAATGACATTTGATTAACACTTTTTATTTTTTTTGGTTTTTTGATATGTTAATTTCTTGTTTATTCGATAAATTGTTTCGTTTATCGTTTTGTTTTGTTTTTTGACTTACCTACATTATCGTTATTGGCTCTGTTTTGTTTAATGACATTTTAAAATTAGCGTTTACTGATTTTAGTTACGTTTTCCGTATCCAATTTCAATATAGTGTTTTGACAATTATTATAACGTTATTAAAAATGTTTTCGAGCCCTGTAAGTAAACTTTACGATAAATGATTATGAAATAATAGAAATCTGTAATTTTTTTTTGCATTGCGAATCATTAGAACCGTAGTAATCATGTACTCGAAAACTATTTTTTCTCAATCCAAACGTTTTGAAAATACTAAATATAGACAGACAATAATGTAAAAGAGATATTTCGACACAAGAAAATTTTGTAAATTCCAACAAAAAAAAAAAAAATGTCGAAACAAATTTTTTTCTCATTTAATAGTGAAATATGGAAACTGGCCGAGCGAAAAATAAAAATTTTTATTATTACACACTTAATAGTTGAAGATCGCATTCGATGATGAGCGAAGAATACCCAAGGTGCGAAATACGTCCTTTTACATGGAAATGCAAACGAATGTAATCGGGATTATTTTATTCACCCCCCCCTCCCGCTCCAATAGAAAACCCTCATGCGCTCAGGGTATTTCATTGCACATTAACTTTCATACAATACAATAATATATACATGTATAAAATTTCCATAGAGATTTTTATCGATAGGAATATTCGTTCTAGATCCCCGTCGTCGTCGTGCTGTTATACGATTTCATTATTCCACGCAGATGATACGAGAGTACGTGTTATGTGTATAATCAACCGCAAATAAATTATTCGTAAAAAAAAAAAAAAAATAAACACGCCGCGCCGCCGTCGGGGACTAAGAGCAATATAATAACACACTCCGGCGGGTCGGAGTTGATTACGTTTTGAATATTTTATTAAAAACCGTTTGGAGTACTTGCGCGCGCGCGTGTGTGTGTGTGTGTACATAAATACAGTCGATAAGCGATTCCTATAATAATAATAATAATAATACACGTACCTGCGTGCGGTTAATCGGTAACGCACATTAAAAATTTAATTTGTTTGTAGTATTGGGTTCCCGCAAAAGGATTTAAAACGTTTATGATATTTAATTTATTAACCTAACCAGTGATATTTATGATAATATTACAGATTTTCCATGCGAATGAATGTTTGTCAGTGTGTGTGCACACTGACACGTGCACGAGGGATGTTGGGCGCGTATTATTATGGCATCTGGCTACGGGAACCATATTAAACCTCAGTTATAACTAGGGCTAGAATTTTAACGCCCTAAAAAATTCACAGAAATTATCTAAAAAAAAAAAAAGGCAAAAACGTCTTAAAAATCCTAAGAAATTCACTTTAAAATATATGTTTACTAGTTTATTACAGTTAAAAAAATAGTGTTATAAAACATAACTATTTAATTTTGTTCATTTGATGTAATAATAATAAAATAGGTACATATTTATTTAATACCTACACGATTCTCAAAATTATATTTATATGAAATAGTTAAGAGCGTGGACCGATATGCTAGTGTTTATTTCAATATTAAATCTTGTACAACAATATAATGGATTACATACTGAACGTTTCAAAATCGTTCATTCAAACTAAATCACTACAAACAATGATGTTTGGTAATGATATCAAATGGGCGATTGTAAACTCGGGCCGAGGAAATTTTTTTTTTTAAAAGGTATATTGTAAACTCGGCCCGTGTTTTTTTCAGGTAAAAATGATTTAGGTGTAAATTTGGCCCGAATAAAAATGTACACATAATTTTCTTATAATATTTTTGAGAACCGTTTAGCATTACCCAGAGGACACCACGAGGAGGTGGTTCTCATTATCCTCCAAAAGTTATTTTCATTTTTATATTATTATTCACAGTATGAAATTCATTAAATGGTTAAAAATATTAAAGTGTAAAATTTTTTGTGCAAAAAATATAAGTAAAATGTATTTATGTAAAATTGTAAGTGTAAAATATAAGTGAAAAATTATAGTATAATAATGTAAGGTTTTATTATGAATCTATTTTTTTAAGTAAAAAGCCATTTGTCTGACGTATTCACTCATTGATATTTCTTTATTTTTATATTTTGTAAGTGTTCTTTCTAATAATTCTTTTTTTTTTTTTAGTTTTCGTAT
>JAIPRM010007944.1:0-16513 GCA_025469315.1 Stegophylla sp. TES_Ste_2020 | reverse complement strand
CCGTACAAAGATACAAACTGGATAGTGTGTGTCGTTCATCGGTGTACGAACTAAAAATGTGCGAACTACACCGTACACCGTACACGTACAAATAAAACCGTAGTGTGTGGCCAGCTTATGCGGCGGTACACATGTACCGCGCCCGTAATATTAACTACGCGCGTTGGCGACAATGGACGATTCAACGGCGGAAACAGGTGCAAAATAAAAATAATGTATTATCGTGATGGTAATATAACGCACATGACGTGAATTAATGCGAGCGTGGGCTCAACGACGGGAACAGAGGTGCAAAAAAAATTGATAACATTATAATTGCGACGATAAAAATATCATAACCAGTGTTGGAATTTACCTGGATAATTTTATCTAGATGAAAATTTATTATCCGTCTTTTATTTTATCTAGATAAATAATGTATGAAACATTGCATTTTTGCTTGTAAGAACAACGAATGTCAAAAATAATTTTGGACCTTATAGTCAAATAGGTATATAGCTTAAAACGCCGTGTATATAGGACAGTTTCATTTTAATGATCAGTGGAATATTCAGTAACTTATGTTCTCTACTTATTTTTATGATTTCCATATTAATAAAGATAAACATGTAATTGTTAAATAGTAATAATATATTTGTGCATATGTTACAGTTAAAGTGTTGAATCAGTTATTTTATGAAATAATTGGTAATTTATAAAATAACTAAAACGTATAGGTAGTTTATATAATTTATATTTTATATATTCCCTGGCATCACTTCGTTAATGTGTCAAATTGTACAAAATATCATATCACTATTCTTATTTACCATCCGCATAGTAATAAATTAGATAAGACTGACGTCCGTATTGTTTGTGACCATATTGTTCATGAACGTTTATCGTGTTAGATAAAGTTTTCATTGTACATGTGTTATTATGATTGTCAATAAAATTGGTGAGGACTATGGTTTAAAGTTTAGTAATAGTTTTACAGTTTTATATAAACTATAAACTTTTTATAGTTTTACACGCGTCCAGTGTTGATTCATTTAACTCTACACTATTATTTTAATTATTAATAATATAGTTCACAATGAATTGCGGCAAATGCACCACAGTCACTGGGAACTGGTCAGGGTTTTTTAAGTACACTAGTACCAAAAAATGTGAAAATGACGTCTCTACAGAAAAAAATAATTACTGTGCAACTCTAAATGCCACAATAGTCTCTCGTGTACAGATAAATAATTATAAAAAAATATAAATCTTAATAAAATATTATAATATATTTTATACTTTAAAGTATATCAAACTAAAATTGCATAAAATAACTAGATATTCTATGAAATAACTAGATAAAGTATATATTTCATGTTTAATTTCATACTTTAATTAACATTCGTAGGTAATTCATGAACTACATAGTTATTTCATAAAATAACGGAAGTCAATACTTTAACTGTAACACATACAAATATTAACTTAATTAAAAATAATGCAAACCAGAGACTAAAAATTATAAATACCATTTTCATTATTATTATGAATAAAATGTATGTACCTATGTACATATACGTATTGTATAAATTATTATGTTTGTTTGAAAAAGAAAAATCTATTATAAAAGGGTGCAACCTTATTTTATTTTCAATTTATTCTTAATTGTTATATGATTACAAAATATTATGTTTTATTCACTACACGGTATTTAGAATATTTCTTAATATAATTTTTTGGATTCTTGAAATTTTTGCATATTTCATTGAAATACTCATCTGGACTCGACACTGAATATAACGCAATCGCGAAAAATCAATAATATGCGCGTTTGGCGTTTACGGATCACGCGCCGACATACAGACCAACAGTGACTATCAATAATATTTGCGTGTCCGGTCATTGGATGTACTCGCACAAAAAAAAAGGTTCGACGACAAGGCTTATAATAATAATAATAATACAAAAATCATATTTTTATAGCGACGGTTTTGCAACGCTCTCGCACTGTACCCGTCGGCGTTCACGGACCGCGCAATGGCAGACAGACCAACAGACCAATAGCGAAAAAAATAAAAACAATAACACTAAAACTGTATAAAAGTACGCAAGGCCACGTTAACAAGGTGCGCAAGATTTTCGAAAAACAAGGGCGACTAAAAAATTCAAGGCCGCATTATAAAGCAAATCTCAAAGAGATAGAAAATGTGTCATAGTTGAAAATCCTCGTGTAATAATAATTTATCCACACACGTGCGCGCGCATATATGCATATAAGCATACACGCATACAAGCACACACGCATCATACACACAACACACGCAACGCGCGCGAATACACACACACACATACACACGCGCGCGCACGCACACACACATAAACATACACGCACACACGCACGCGCGCGCATATACGCATATAAGCATACACGCATACAAGCACACGCGCATACACACACACACACACGAACACACATATACATTCAAACACACACACACGCGCGCGCGCGCGCGCGTGCATATACGCATATAAGCATACACGCATACACGCGCCCGCTCACACACACACACACACACATATACACACGCACGCGCATGTACACACACACACACATACACACGCAACGCGCGCGAATGCATACACGAACACACATATACATTCACACGCGCGCGCGCGCGCGCGCATTTACGCATATAAGCATACACGCATACAAGCACACGCGCATACACACACACACACATACACACACACACACATATACACGCGTACGCGCGCACGCATGCACGCACACACATACCCACACACACACACACACATATACATACACGGATACATACACACACATATACACGGGGACACATACACATACACACACACACAACATACACACGCACACCACACGCACGCATACACGCATAAACGCGCGCGCGCGCGCACACACACATGTACACGGCATTTATACGATAAGTAATTTTTGTGTATAAGCGACTTGTTTTTTAATATATTTTCATTGGTACCTAACATCTCTGTACTACAAATTAGTAATTGCTATAAATCTCATGTTCATAATATTTTATTCTATATCAATTATCACTTTTATTACAACTCCTCTGGAGCGTATTTAATTTGGTACACAATAATAATGTAATATTTTGATAATGATCATTCGTTATTGTTGCATCATAATTAGTATGGTGATAATATCATACTGTAGTACTATTATTGCAAATATATTTGGATAGCGCAGGAGATTTATAAACAGCTAGTATATTAATTTTGATTATAAGCTTATAGGCTGTGTCATAAGCCTTAATTATAACTTTAACGCAATTATACATTACACAATGCAACTATATTATATAAAAGACAAAAGCAAATTTATATAAATAAATGTCACACTCATATCGAATTGATTTAATGGTTATTAAATGCCTTACATTTTATAAAAGCGTCTAGCACGAGAACGTTTTTTCAGAGAGATAATGGTGAGCTATTACAAATTTAAGTCTTGTTGCGCCTATGGTAAAAATCACCCTAATATATTATATATTGAAATATATATAAATGGAAAAAAACCATACTCCCCGCACCTTTGATATTATCCGCTCATCGGGTGGAACTGGGTCAAGGTCGCCTAATATGAGTATTGATTTTTTTTCCCCGTTTCGATTACTATACTAATTATTATAAATATAGAAAATCAAAGAGATCAAAAAAAAAAAACAAAAGTTAGATGATAATAATTACCTGCTGCTTCTGCTGTTTTTCGTAGTTAAAGGCGCGATTCGAGATGGCGATTGGAACGGCGCGGCTCGGTGCACACGTCTAACGACCAGAGTTATAAGAGCAGACTGAGGTTTCCCGGGGGGCAATGAGGGTTGTGTTTGCGACCGTGAATCGGGTAGGACGTCCCACTAGCATATATACGCTACCCCTTTCGGGGGAGCCACCACCACCGCCACCTCCACAGCACACGATCGCGGTTGCGCGAGTGCGTCATCGCCGCGCCGTGCGAGTGCGCGCCAAAGTGTAGTAGTGTGCGTGTGTATTCATATCCAAACTATTCTCGTGTTGAATACAGGGTGTACCATGAAAATCGGAGGCACATTATTTCACGCGGTAAAAATATCGAATTTCCAAAACACTATATTATTTAATGAAGGAAACAAATTTAATTTTCACCGTTTTTATTTTTTTATATATTATATTTATTTTTAAGTTTCATTAGCTGTGTTGAGTATAATGAGATAAATAATTTACTATCTTTTATCTTATCTAGATGGATTAAAAAAAGCATATTTGATGCATTATTTCAGATGAATAATTGTGTCATCTGTACTAAATTATCTAGATAAATAAATCCATTTTTTTTTCTTTTTTAATAATAATAATAATTTAAGTGAACTACCACTGAATACAGTTATGTCAAATTGATAAAATTGTACTTAAATATGTATCCAATACACATTTTAGAAATTTGAAAAGTATTATATAATAGTAATATTACCGTTTATGTATATTATTATTATAATAGATATGGTATACTATTTCCAATATTATGCGGACCAGTAACTAGGCTTCGCCTAGTCTTATACATTATATTGTTTTAAAAATAATTATTTTAAAAGATCAGAAATTTGCTTTAGATGGTAAGCGAATTAAAAAAAAATATTTTTCAAACATATCTTCGACCATTACTTTTCAAAACCGAGAAAAAGCTACTGAAATTTATTTGAGTGCTTAAAATGGTACACTATTCCGTAAACCAATTTTTCATTAAAACTGCTACTCCCTTGAGTACTCTAAATCCTGATATATCTGAAAAATTAGTCAAATAATGAAAACTGAAAAACACAAATTTTCGAAAATGCCCATTATCTATTAGATAATAATAATTGAAAATATCTAGTGGTTACTGTTGCGGCGCAAGAAAAAGATTACGAGTGCACCGCGCGCGCGAATAATAATATATTCATTATAGCGTCAATGTAATTATAATTACCTGCTGGCTGGCCGGGCGCAAAGCAAACACACGCATTATATAACACACACATATTCATTGGCGCAACTTTAAAAATGATTTTGGGGGGCTAATATGTGTTTTTGATTTATGTAACCCCCCTAAAAGGCATCAACCTTATGTAATTTTTAAAATTTCTGGGGGGTTATGATTAGTTTTTAGGGGGCAAAGCCCCCTCAAGTCCCTCTCTAATTATTGCGCTTATACACATATTAGTTTAAGTTATCGGTTTTGTGAATTTTAATAAATTTAATTAAATACAGTTCAACAATTCGCGCTCATGATATACAATAAGCACTACGTAATAACCAAAATAATAATTCACACAATTGTGATTAGCAATAAAATAAAATAATAAAAAAAAAAAAAAAAAAACAATGCCACCAAAATGTTACGGCTAAACCCTTTAAAAAATAATAATTTAAGATGGGCAAGCTCGTAGAATTGAAATAATAATCAATAAAACAAAATAATTAAATTAGTGTACTGTATTTACATTTTGAATTAATAAATTATGTTGATTAATAAAATAAAAGATTTGTACAATAAAAATTTGCTTAATATGCACACGCACAACAAAATTCATTGTAAAAAGTACAAACAATAATTCCATCTAATAATAAAGCTAACAAAACATTTTTCCATATAATAATTAAAGTTCACAAAACCGACACATAACTCAATCTAATGTGTGTGCGTTATATAATGTGTGTGTGTGTTTGCTTCGCAACCAGAATTCATAATTACAGTGAAGCGTTAATGAATATATTATTTAAGAATATAATATTCGCGGGCGCGGTGCACGCGTAGTATTTTTTTCGCGCCCCAAAAGTTACCTTTTGGGAAAACTGAAAAAGCTTTAAAAAAAATTCGGTACATAATACAATATAAAGTAGAAAATATTTTATATTTGTCGCAAAAAAACGAGAGTCCGCGCTGAAGGCGTGAATCGATTAATTTTACAGGTTTTACGCGGTACACCCTATATCATCTGCGTTTGTATTGCTGTGACACAACGACATCCGCGCAGTCACCGCCAATGTTCTGCGCAGAAATCGACGCTAAAACCTCGACGGCGCCCCGGTACGTTCGGGCCAAGGACACGCGAACGAGAACCGAGCAAAACGCGCACACACACACATACATAAACGCTCGTCCCGGATATTATTATTATTATTATTATGGTTTTATTTTTCTTTACACACACAATATGACGTATCTACGCCAATGTAATCGAGTCTCTTGGGAAATATTTGCCACTTTCGATAACCAATTTCCACGAGGCTGTAAACGAATACAAATTTCAATGCGGAGAGGGGGAGGTCCAAATAGAATAACTTTTTTTTTTGCTCGTTAAATATTGTGCGCATCTCCACTGCTTAATAATACACAAAGTTTCATACTACTCGTAGTTCTTGGCATTTTATTGGTTGCTGATTTTTATTCGATTGTTGTTATTACTGTATATTATATACATATAGGTAGGTATTATTTATAGTCGTGTCACTGTCAATAACGACAGGTGAACTACGCGATAGATGTGGCAGGGGGTGGTATATGCGTATCACAAAAGTTGTCATCATACCTGTCTATTTTGTTATGATTATAACCGTAATGCTTGATTATTATTTAGATTATAGAATATAATAAAATATATATATATATATATATATATATAAAATTAACTTGTTAGTCAATACTACATATTTTATATGCAATAATTAATAAGGAAAAAATGCATTCGGTTTATTAAAAATATTATGATCTTCAATATCGATTTCATCGAATTAAAATCTACTGTAACACTTTTAGAAAAAAAAAAAAAAATTAAATTATATTGTAGTATCTAATAAAAATATCAAGGGCGGATACAGAAGTTCAAACGGGAGGGGCAATTCATAAGTTATAACTTTATAAGCTAAAAAAAAAGTCATCATTTATGTAAAAAAATTTCATTTTCTGGATAAGGAAGAATTGTAGTTGACATCAATATACTGTGTCGTATACGGAAAAAAAACTTTATTCGTATACGGGAATACTCTTTGTAATTTCATTGCATTTTAAAGTCTTCCGTTATGACATATAATTATTATAGTATTTAAAACTTTTTTTAAAAAAAGAAATAATTAAAAATAATACTAAAAAAAAAAAAAAATAGTAAAATCAAAACTATATTTTTATGCCTTCAACAATAAAAAAAATTATAAAATTAAAACAAAAATATAAACCCAGGAAAAACAATACTAAAAAGACTTGACCTCAGAAAAAGGAGTCCGACCACTCGGTTCGACAAAATCCCTTGTCGAAACGAGTCTCTACCTGGTACTCAAAACTAGAGTGGACTTCACTGTGCCCACAAGAGTCTCATACCAAGATTAACTTTAGATCGTCTTTTTTGATTCAAAGACGACCCAAAACGAACGTAATCGAGACCCACTCTCTGACGTCACCTTTAATAATGTCTACTAAAATCTTAAATCGACACCCGTGTAATCTTTCTTAATTACTAGTTCCCATACATTACTTTTTTTTATGTCTCGGCAGCATTTTGCTTGATTGACGAATTTTTCTTATTGGTTAATTCACACGGTTTAAAACTACTTATTCGGCTAAAACTTACACTACAGGTATTATGTACACAAATACTTTTACATATGACATATTTACATATTCTTAATAATACAACAGTCCCCTATCTTTTTGAAAATTTGCCCTAAAATTTTATGACCAACATAACATTAAAGTATTTCTTAAGACTAGTGTTATTTATATTAGGTTACCTATTAAATTTATTCGTAAAATATAATTATAATTACCATAAGAATTAATAAAAACATGTTTTTTTTTTTTTTTTATTTACAAAGAAAAAAAAGAAAAAAAGATATGTGATGAAGAATGAATACAATGAAAAATGGATTGTATTTAATTAGAATAATTTTGAACATTAAATAATATTGCAATGGATTATTATATTTTAATGATGTCCGTCGTACGTTGCATGCCGTGTAGCGTCAACCCGTGTTATTTAATGATGACAGTGAGTTTTGTTTTTGTAATAAAAACAAGGCATTGATAAGTTTTTATACATCAAGAGGCTGTAGTTGTTTTAGTTCGTAATCAAATTTTGTTTCGTATTGTATAATGTGGTTGTAGGAGTTTTTGTGTTTATTCTCGTGAATTAAGTGTGTCGATAAAACTCTTCTCAGACAGTACTACAGAATAATTTCTTTTTATTAAAAACAAAAAAATGCTGGTTCATAATAATATGGTGAAGATGAAAACCTCTTTGAGCTTGTTAACGTGAAAAAAAAAACGGCGGATTCGTCAGTGATTATTTGGTGATGGGTAAAATTGTTTTCTCTTTTTTTTTTTACCGTTACTGTACGTTGTGTTCTTTTTGAAATGTAATCTCTTGTTTACATGATGTTTCGAATTTGTGGTGAACTCGGTGGCCAGGAACGCGCAGTTCAACAGAAGCTAAGCTGAATTTTTGTGATTTAGGAAGTGATGTGCCGGTGAATAACCGCGATCGCAGGTACCACAGATACGTTTAGAAAAATGAGTATAGACCTATACGTAGACATTTATTAGAATTTAAGTCCTTATATGTTTTTTTCTTTTTTTTTTATGAATAAAACTTATCATTTTTTTTTATAGAACATAACCGGGTAATATTGATCGGCCGTAGTTGGTGGTTTGATCTATGGTCCATGACGTCGAAGGTGTCGTTGATGTTGTAGATGATGTTGATTGAAGATCGTAGAAGAAGCTATTCATACATTTTTTTTTTTTTTACATATAATAATAGTAAATTTATTACAATTAATTACATAAGAATAGTTATAAGGTTTAGTATCTAGATTTTTGTATTATTATCTTGAAACTTAAACAGTGGCGCCATTTGGGGGGTAGCAGGGTGTGCATTCGCACCCTCTTGAATTTTAATAACTCACTGGCTTGAGAGCGAAAATAAGAATCTAACACCCTTTATATTTATGTGTCAAAAGCTGTTGATTTGTTTATAATTTAAAAAATTTTGTCATCCAATAATACAATTTCTTAAAAATTAAAACTATATATTAATTTAGATTCTGAATAGACTAAAGAGGTTAGTTATTACACAATGATAGTTATTATTTTTTTTTGTTTTTATATGGAACATTTTTTTTGTGTAGAAATAATTTTGTAAAAGTTACGACTCGTACCTTAAAATGACAGAAATTATGAGATGGTAAAAGTACTAAAGAGTAAATGAGTTTTGAATTTTTCAATATTTTAACCGGAGTTTGGGAAAACCTATCCAAAATTTGAGAAAAATAACGAAAAAACAAAAAACATAATGTAACTTGAAATATTGATAGAGAATAGCATGGCGGACATTTTGGTAAAAGATTTTTTTTAATTTTTTCTATATTTTTCTTATACCATTTTTCATCTACAAAAATTATTTTTTTATTGTAAACAACTTTTTGGATAGAAATATTTGTACACATACATTCATTAACAATTTTTTTTTTCATAAATAATTCACTTCATAAATTTTAATAAAATTATCCTAAATAATAAACTAGAATCGTTTATCTGAATATTATTTATCATTTTTTTAAAATTTAATACATCCACCAAATGATTTCCTAGTCCGGATTTTTCCAATATGAATATTAAAATGAAAAGTTATTTTCAATCAGGTATCAATTAAAATTTAATTTAATAAAAAAAAAAAAAAGTGTTCGATTTTAGATATTTATAGTTGTATTGAATATTTGAATATGGTCTTACTAAAATTCGGCACCCCTTTGAAAAAAACTGAAATGGCGCTCCTGGATGAACAGGCATACAGACAGCGTTATATTTTTTAAATTGTTTTTATTTTGTTATTTATTTCGTCACAGTATCATTATATTATATCATTAGATATAAGAAAAGAGCCGTCTCTACTATTTATTTTCGAAAACCACCAATCTGCGGAATATTGCATATCACTTTTGTCCGTTTCAGTAGCATTGAACTCAATATTAAAAGGATTGATGGTTAATTATATTAGACAATAACTAGGAATGGAATACTATTATTTTTATACATAATAAAATATTTGTGAAATATAACTAAAAAGGAAACAAATACATATATTTCTTTTTAATTGAACTTATTTTAATTTCCGATTCAATTAGGTTTTAATTGAACATTTCTATATATTTATAGATGTGATCACTTATCATATTTGAGGGGGCTATCGGCTAATAATTATTTCTTGATTAATAAATTTTGAGGGGCTTAACCCCCTCAATTTTGGGCTATGAGGGCAAAACAGAAAAATCTTACTACCAACCCAAACAAATTTCATCTCGTGCTGCTCAAAAAATCAGTTATTATTTAAACAATTCTATATAAATAAATTACTGGAAATTTGAAAAAAAAACTGTAAAATATGAAATAATAAACCAATTTTAGTTACATACCTAATTTGATGTAAAAAAAAGTGTAAACTTTGTCCGACTTTTTTTAATCAAAACCTTTTAAAGCTTTTAATTATTTGTCCGTAAAATAAATTACTTCACCAAAATATTCACCTTGTAATTCTCTATCTAAATATCAATTTTCGTAAAAATCAGTCGTAACAATTAATTTTTATATGCGTTGAAGTGTATAATTTTAAGTAAAACTAATGAATTCTGTAAAAATACCAACTTTAAACCGTTTTAAACAAAAACTTGACTTACGATTTTTGAGATTTTTTCAGTATTGTTGGGAATACACATGAATATATTTGTATTAAATTGTTTGATCTTAATATTCACACATTAAAATTCTATGAATTAAAAACTTACGAAAAACGAAAAATTTCCAATATTTTTTAAGTTCAGTACTTACCTCAAAATCGGTCAAATATTCTTGAAATTTTTATGAGGTGTGCTCTTGACTATTTTTAGTATATGGTAAAAGTTTCAACTTTCTAGCTCTATTATTTTTGAAATTATGTTAAAAAAATAAAAGCAAACTTACGAAAATTCAAGTGATGCTGTTTTTTACCAGTTTTTATCAATATTTGGTTATTCTGGCCATGAATTTGGAAAAATAACCTCTCAAAAGTACCAACTAGACAACATTTTTGATTGATAGAGTTACTGATCGAAACTTTTGGACCAGACTCTTCCCGAAATTGTGATGACATACATACGGAAAAAAAAAAAATTAAAAAAAACACAGATTTGTAAAACCAATACATTCCTCGCTATTACTCAGAATTTAAAATAATCTCATTTTAAATCATCATACAATCAAAATTTTCTTCTGGAAATATACTTTGATCATATAAATTCAAGTACATTTTTAATTAGAAAGTGTTTACGGAAATAACAAAGTAAGAATAATTAGATCATCACTAGATTATTTTACTCCCGTTTAAAATCAACAATTTTCCAATATATACTCCCCTTCGTGTATTGTACACGTATATATACTTATAACTTAATTAATTTTAGGGTTATTTATCTGATTTGAAATTTTTCGGATTTGCCCCTACACTCCCCCCGTAATTACACCACTGTTTAAATTAATATTGAAAATCAACAATATTTGTTGATTTTTCACTGTCTAAATATCTACACTGTATGCGTTTTTGGCGATGGTAAAAGAGATACAGGTATTTTTAAAACATATTAAAGCCAAGCCCAATGAGAAAACTGCCATACATAGGCATTATTTTGAAATAGGATGTAGGTATCCAATATAGATACATGTTAATTAAAATTAAATAATGACAACTCTTAACTGTTTAGTTACAAAATAAGAAATGTTGTCAGTATACTCATACATTAAGAAAAGTTATGTAGAAAACCCATAAAGAAAAATTTGCTCATCATCTACAATATAATTTGCACTACGTAGGTACTGACCAGATTTTGACAGTTTTGTGACGTTCATGAATTGGCTTTGCTTTGGTGAACATACCATTTCACAGATAAATGATGAGAATGTTCGCATACAAGATGGACATCTGTGTAAAAAGTTAGCAGCTATAACAATACTTTCGCCCATTGTCCTGAGTTGATCGACTCCACAACATGTATTAAGAGTCTTTCCATCTACAATAAAACCAAATAATATAAACATTTTGTTACAATTTTAAGTAAAGTAAAAAGATAACTATTTTCTAAATATGTATTTTATGTTGAACAAAACTTTTCTCAAACTTATAAAAAAAAGCTAATATTTTAATACCGGATCCAATTATTTTATCTTAAAAAGATAAATTAGTTATAACACATTAATGATAAAAATAAATAATAACGTACAGCTTAAAGTTTTTTAATAAATAATAATTAAACTTATTATTTTCAAGCTTTATTTAAAGAATACTATGCATTTAAATTATCATGAGCGTTCAATAAAATAATACCAAGTTACGGAAGAGCAAAAATAAAATATAATTTTGAATTGAATAAAACGAACATACTACATATTCTTTTAATAACAGTATTTCATATTAAATCAATGAGGAATCTTGAAAATAGCTTCGTTATGAAATAATATTTTGCGCAAATTTAAAAAGTTAAATATTTGAAAGAAAATATCACTTAGTACATTTTATTCTAGAGTAATCTCTTAAATGTACCAACTAGACGCAATTCCTGTTTTATAAAATTATAAAAATATTTCTATAAGTTTCGCTAAACAAAAATGTTGCAAAAAACGGACATAAAAATAGTCATTGCAAAAACATTACACTCTTTATTCAATTGCTTATAATACTCATAATACGTGTAGATTGCATTGGTGTGTCCAGATTTTTTGAACTGGTGAGGCACACATGAGTAATCATTAGGGGTGGTGGGACGTTATTTCTTAGATATTATTTTAACCCTAATTTATGGCTATTTTGGTGATTTTCAAGTCTTAATATCAAAAATTTTATTACATAAAAACTAACAGAAAATGAGAAATTTTCAAATTGCTGTACTTAACTTAAAATTGATCAAATATTTTTGAAATTTTTATGAAACGTTCTCGGAACAGTTTTTAGTGGTTGGTGAAAATTTCAAGTCCTTAGCTGCATTGTTTTAGAAGTTGTGTCAAAAAGTAATTTTCAGTTTTACGGAAATTTCGGTAATTGCGCATTTTGATGTTTTTTCTCATTTTTTCGACAGCTTTTCCCTGTTTTTGGAAAAAGTATTGAGAAATTGGAAAAATGACCTCTTTAAAGTACCATCTAGGTACGATTCCGGTTTTAGACAAATACTGATCGAAACTTACGGACAAGTATTTCTGTACGACAAAGATTTTCCAAAAAAATAAAAAAAATAAACATCATTGTAAAAACACAGTGGCGGCGCCAAGGGTGGGCCAGGGCGGGCCATGGCCTGCCCTAAAAACTTTTGGCCCGCCCAAAAATTTTGATTAAACTCAAAAGTAGGAAATCGACTTTTTAAATATTTTCAAGTAGTTTTACAAAATATACGTTTTAAGCAGAGGTCTGGTTTTTCTGTCATACGAACACATATGAATACACTGGCTGTAGGTTGTTTACGTTCTATATTTTGTGCCCGGAAATACCAAGTATAGACAAAAACATTATGACATAAATCTAATTTTGGACAATCCTGAAATAGTATATTGTTATTATTTGGGTATGTGGCATGTAGGCTATGAAACAGTGATCATTATTTTTTGTGCTTTCGTCGCGTAATTTTGTGAACTGCACCTATTCGAATATTAATAATACGCATACCTATTGATTGCACACCTTCTTTCAAATTTATAAAATATTATAAAAATTATCTATTGTGATATCCAAGCGAACTTTAGACGATTTAATAGTAAAGAAAAGTACCTAATAATTAACTAACGTCACCTTTCCGAAATTCCTGGTCACTAAGATTCAGTGGTGCTACGAGATCTATTTAGAGCGTTATTCCAGATTAAAAAAACAACTTTTATTTAATATTCCATAATTATTTATAGATAGTCAAAGTTGTTTGGGGGGGGGGGTAAACCAAGTATGCCACTTTAAATTACTCCCCCTCCTACCTATGATCGTATTACTGCAACATGAATGCCTCTGTGCCGCCTAAATATATGCTGGCCTCCATTTGGCCCGCCCTGGAAAAAAATCCTGGCACCGTCATTATAAAAACATAAGCTTCGTTTTGAATCTAAAAGTAATGCAATGTAACGTGTAGTACAAGCAAGAAAGCCGGAAATACTTCGTACCACGGATATTCTTTTCCCTTCGGATCAGATACTCTTAGTGAGCGTGTTAAAAATGATGACTTCTATTGTTCTTTATATCATTATTAACTAATTGCATATTATTAACCTATTATCAATCTGAATTATAATTATTGTAATTATTACAATAATTAGGATTTTATGTATAATTAAAGTTCAAAAATTTTAATGCATCAAATTATAAAATATATGCAGTATACTGTATGTTTGGAATATTAATATGTTTATATAGCAGTCTATAGATTAAAAATAAATATAGTCAATAGAGCGTGCCGAGTGTAGAGTGTAAAATGATGATTTTTTATCGAAACCAAATATCGAATAGAGTAATAGACGTTAAAAATCGCCTTGCTGTGTTATAGATATGTATTACGTCACCCGTTTCACGCAATACGTATTTCTATCGCAATGTTGTTTGCACACGGCAAAACGTTGGAAAATATTTCAATGACTTGTAATTTCAACTACAGGAAAACCTCATTAATCCGGACAGCACTTGAGAATATTACGTAATTTTCGCTAGTTTATGACATAGGCTAAAACAGACCTGAAAACGATTTCCATAAAATTTCCATGAATTTGAGTTATTGCGATTATAATATATCAATACCAAATGCCATTAAACATTATCCATTTGGTTAAAATATTCGATTCAACTAGCAATATTATGTACATAAATACATATTATGGATCTGCCTGATGCGGTTTGGAGTTTTCGTAAGTGTGGTTTGTATTTTATTAAATAGGTATATTATGTAATGGTCATAATATAATTATTATGTTTATGTCCTGTTTTTAGGTTTAATATTGTTAGATACTTAGATATATGTATATAAAATTAACATTTATATTATAATATATACTCCATAAAAATTGCTTAAATTTATAATTTACGATTTTTGGTAATTTTGTTTAATCTGGACTTACATTAATTCGGACAACCTAGAGCCCCAATTAGTCCAGCTTAATGAGGTTCTACTGTACTATTTCTTTTAAAAATGAAATGTGTGATATTATTATACCATATAATAATATCTATTAAAGTGTAATATATTGTTGTAATAAAGAGCATGTGAACATAATATTTAATTATGTTTGGGCGTGAAATTTAGCACTAAATTACTCGTAAATAGGAAACAAATTAAGAAATAAATAGTCTCATAATCATAAGAGAAATAACAAAATAAAGTAGTTATAAATTTTAAAGGAACGATAAATAATTTCTTCAATAAAACGATTCTAAGCATATATTCAGTTTATATAATCAATTTTACTTAAATATAATACTTAATTTTATAATAAAAAAATTATATAATAATAATAAATAAATATAAATAAAATATAATAAATAATAAAAAAAAATTATATAACAATTATAAGGCGCGTATTTATTATTTTTTTAAATATATTCATTTTATTTCAAAAACCATCTTTCACATAGGTATGTTTTTGGTATGGATATAAAAAAGTACTTTTTTAACCGTTTTTTCAAATTTAGTTGGTTTTATTTAACCCCCTACTTATAACCTAGGTGGGTAAAATGTTGCTGAAAGGTTGGGGACTGATAACAATATAGTAATTAATATTAATAGTAATAATAATAATAATCCATCCCTACTCCTTATTTAAAAAAGTCGTAGCTGTAAGCTTGTTATAATGGTAAAATTTAAATAATAAACTAATTATTATGGTAATAATAGTAACAAAAGCGTTATATATACATACATACATAAAATAATAGTATTTTCTTTTATACAAGAAATATTGAAAACTTCTTGATCTATGAAGTTGAAATTTTTATTTATTACAATCATTTTTTCATATTTAACTTTATTAAAATTTTCATAAATTTTGAATTTGATGTTGAATTAAGAAAAGAAGTTTGTGAGGATATATTGGCAATATATAAATTTTAAATATAAATTTTGGAAAAACTATTGACAATTTCGAAAAATGAACTCCTCTCAAAAGTAAAATCTAGAGCAGGGATGGCCAACTCGCGGCCCGCCTTGTAATGTTTTGAGGCCCGCGAGATTTATCAAACATTTACAACAATATTTTATTTTTAAATTGATTTATATCAATTTTAATTATATAATATAATATATTTATATAATCTGTAGGTATTATTAACAATTATTAATCGCAACAAAAATAAGTCTTATCTAATCTGAAAACAAAATAATATTATACGAGTAGATACCAGCTTATAGCAAATCGTATTCTTAAAATAAAACGTAACCAATAACAGTCATAATCTGTCCGTTCGCTGTGACTGTTGAAGTG
>JAIPRM010007943.1:0-16514 GCA_025469315.1 Stegophylla sp. TES_Ste_2020 | reverse complement strand
CTTGCGCAAAGATCTATACCGGATCGTATAGATCACGAGGAGGTGCCGAGCGCAATAGTGGTTTTCATTTTTAATTACACTGCCATTATGGCAGTGAATTGGATTCGAAGATTTTTTGGTGAAAATCGACATTTTTCATTGTTTTTTTGATATCAGTAAAATAATTTATAGTTATTTTAAAAGCAAAAAAAATCGTTTTCCCAAATTCTCAATATTTCTAAAATTTAAAAAAACCTTTTTTTTTTCGATTCTCACTGAAGCTAGTGATTTTAAAATGACGTTTGTTTTTTATTATTTTTTTTTTTTTTTTATATACACATTTTTGTATATAGAACTATGTGTCTAAAAGTTCCGATCAGCAGCTTTTTGAATCAGAATATTCGGCTTAACGTGGTACTTTAAGCTAGGAATTTTTCAAAATTTTCGTTTTGGATATTGTTAAAATAATTTATGGACATTTTAACGACAAAAAAGCCATTTTTAGAAAATCTGAGTAGTTTTTTTTTATTAAACATGGAAAAACCCTACATAATATTTTACGAAAATCCTTTTCAAAACTAGTTTTTTGATTGAGATTTAAGAGTGAAGCTAGTGATTTTACAAAGATGTTTATTTATTTTTTATTTTTATTAAGTATGAATACACTTTTTCGTATAGAAATATTAGAAATAATTGTTCGAATTTTCGACCAGCAACTTATTGAATCAGAATTTATCTTTAGATGATACTTTAAACGAGGCATTTTCGAAAAAATTTCAAAAATTTCAAAATTTTTTTTAATATTTCAGAAAATGTTTAATATCTTTTTCCTGTTCTTCTTCTTCTTATTATTATTATTATTAACAGACAATTATAATATTCTGTTAACTGAAGTTCCGAGTAGAATCGATTTATCGAGAAAATTATTTATCTTTTTTTTTTTTTTTAATTCAGCTCGCAAACCAAGAGTATCCCACCTGAGGAGCGTAGAACACTCATGGTGCGAATAATCGTCTATCTTTTTTTCATCTGCATTTATTTGATACAAAAATACAAACGAGATCGAAAATTCCCAAATCACTTTTGTTTTTCGACTTTTTACACATTTTTTACTACTAAAAAAAATACCAAGTTAAATAATTTTTACGTTTATACTTATTCAATTATTTTGAAAAACATTTGAATTTTTCATTTGATTATGACATTCATGCGGAATGTACCACTGTTGCGCTGAGCACCTTATTTTATATTTTAATTTTGTAACGTGTGGGCCGGAAGTAAGATCAGAAACTTTCCGAACGTTTTCAAATAAAACTTTTCATGAAATATTCACGGTTCTGATGTTGTTTGAAACGAAAACTTTCGATATGTTTCCAACAGAAAAAAAAAAAAATGCATTTTAAATGCTACGTGAATTAATCGTATTAAAAAAAAAAAAGAAAAAAAATAAACGTATTATTTTTTCAGTTAGCAATTCTCAGTAATTCGAGAGAATATTATGAATGTCGTTTAAAATATAAATCAATTTTCGATTCTGAATGGATCGGAGAAGCTTAATTTTTTTTTTCCTATTTTGTAATTTTTCTATGGTAATTTTGAATTTTATGATACCACTAGCCTAGAGCCTGATCGGTTTTATGCAGTATTGTCTTTTAATTATTCGTCTCTCGGCCCTGTTGTCCTGGGAAACTTTCTACAGGACAACTCCTTTTTTATTTTTTCCTTTAAATGTATGTTATTATTTCTCAATTATTTCGAAAATTGTAATATTACATTTAACCATCCATTTGATAATATCTAATTAATGAACATTATTTCGAATATTTCCTCAATTGCTGAGCTTTCCATTTTTCGAATACTATAATACACTTTTGAAGAACTGACTTACCACAATCTATTATACTAAATTCCAGCGTTCTAAAATCAATTGTAATGTATTATGAAATACTGATTAAATATTTAACCTAACTATTATGTATAAATAATGTTTAGAAGTATATCATATCAAATGTCTAAGATTTGGGTTTTTAATATTTTTAAGAAACTGGAAAATTTTTGTGATGAAAATCATAAGAATAAGTATCCCATTCTCCCATAAGTATAAAGTATATATACTGGAACAAGTGCTCGGATCAGTACGTTCAGAGTATGTTTCCGGTAGGAAATTACATTGGCGTGGTGCTTCAAATAGGTGTTTTTTTCGAAATTTACAAAATTAATATTCTAAAAAAGAGGAAAAGTAGTAAAATCGTATAAGTTTAACACGTCCACCACGGGTATCCAAATACGACAATCGAAGAATACCCTTGGATATAATTTATTTATTTATTTATTTTTTTTTCATTATTTCTTCTACTGGAAAACAAAGGAGTGAAAACACGTTTCTAAGATGTCAAATGCAATGTATTAAAACTAATTTAAATTCATATCACGAAAACGTAAATTATCGTTTGTAAACTGCAGTTAAAGTATAATTAAAGAAAAAATAATAATAAATAAATAAGCCTCGGTGATTATCTTTTTTTATCTGGCGTACAAATACTTATAACTCGATCGTAACTGACGTTCTCACGAGGAGGGGGATGGTAATTTAAGAGATATCCCATCCTGTAGTCCTTCTTTTATCCTTAATAATAGACAGATTGGAGTGAATTTTCATTCGTATCTGGTGACTTGTGGTAATTGATAATTCGTTAATTTTTTTTTTTTTTGTCAATTAAAACACAAATTATTGGGTTCTCTGAAATATTTTCTTTCGGGGGGGGGGGAGCCCTAATTTTACACGTATACGTAGACGTGTATAAATGTTGATTGATTGTCTATTTATATATAATAATATTTGAACAAAAAAATGTTTTCACCAAAACAATATTTACAATAGCATTACACAATTTAACTAAAAGGGTTCAAAACTGGAAGTATTTATGGATATTTTTCATTCCTTGGGAGGGATGCTATTTTGGATGTGTTATATTTTAAAGAAATGATATATGATTTTTTTCAATAATACTTTATGACATCAGTTAATATACACAATAATAATTTTCAGTTCTGTAAAAAAGGGAAACATGAAAAATTGATGTGAAAAAAGAAGTGTTAGAAAAAAAAACATTCTTAAGAAAAATGATTTTCTTTCACCAATGTATTCTTCATATTATTATATTTTGCCCGTATTTAAATGTTCATTAAAGTTTGGGTAAGGAAAATAAAAACTCAAATCAGTTTTTGTCAAATTTTGAGTAGTTTTTTCCTTATTTGGAAAAAATATTGAAAATTTCGACATAGTACCTCTTTAAAGTACATAATATAGGCTCTACAGCCGAATTTTGATTCAGAAAGTTGTTGGTGAAAACTTAAGAACAAGCTTTTCTATTATACAAAATAGGTTTACAGAAAAATAAATAATAAATTCTAAAATTAGTTATTCAGTTCAGTGAATTAAGTTTCAGAAACAATTAAATTGATATTATATAAATTAATAATATTTTAATACAATACCCACACACACACACACACACACACACACACACACACAAACAAACATAACAAACAATAAAATATTCTGAGAACGTCACTGCAGAATTCGATTTTTTGACACTCTAAAGTCATAAAAACTGTCAAAAAAATAAAAATAAATAAATAAAAAGGGTGATTTCCTGTCACTCGTTAGTTCGTGATAATATTAATTTGATTGTAAACGATAACGAAGGAATGCAAACTAACTATATACATACCAGAAGAAAAACGCTCGGTCCGTAAATCTCGATAAATCAGAACTGGTTATTAGCTACAGTCACGGAGATGGACAGTTATACAGGGATGGAAATAAAAAAAAAATAAGGTTTTGCCTTACAGTCACGTACTGTTTTAAATAATGCGACTTGAAAATCCGATTTTTTTCCCCCCGTTGTTCCATATTGTCGTTGGCTCTTTTTGCTTTCGCTCCTTTGACGGAATATCGTTATTATTATTATTATTATTATTATTATTTACCTTGACTGTTTGTGTCATAGCAATGATAATAATAATAATAATAATAATAATAACAGGAAGAAGAAAAATATGAATAATAATAATAATTATTATGTCTTTTTTTTCTTGTATTATTTCGATGCTTTCTTAATACTTTTCATACTGTCGCAGGGCCCTATGGGACGTAGTGTAGTGTAGTACGATTGCGTTTGATTTCAAGTAAACAATAATTGCAAAAAAAAAAAAAACGTCATTTCAAAACACTAACTAAACTCAGAATCTAAAATAATGTCATAATATTATGATGAAGGTAAAATTATTCTAACGAATTAATTTATAGAATATAAATTATTAGAAAGTTAAGTATTGATCCAATCTATCGACTATCTCTTCATATTATATTATTTGTTAGTTGCTAGATAATGGTTTTAATAAAATCAAAAAAATTATCATTGAATTGAATATTTGGTACACGATGATTGGATTTTCAACTTGAACAATACGAATTATCTATTTGTATCATATTATACCTAAAAATAACGAAAAAAAAAAAAAAATTTTTAGATAACAATATATTGTTACAACCTAATTCATAGAAGTACAAGTACATATTTTATTTTCGTTTGTCAAAAACTACACGTCATTTTATAAAACAACTAATATTTTACTGTTATTAATTAAATTTTAATTAGTTGCAGTTAAAATTCATGTTTGTTTAATTTATTGAAAAATGTTAAATTAATTAAATATTTGGACATAAAGGTTGTTGAAAAATTTTAATGGCCTTATAAAAGCCACATAACTCTCATAACGTGTTATTATTATTATTAATTTTTTTTAATTATAAGGAAAATCCCGAGTCCTTTGTTAATATAAGAACAGTTTATTATTTTTCACTTGTACAATCAATAACGAGTTACGGTTTTGAGATTTAGGGAGGAACACACATCTTGTGTACATTTACAAATTATTATGCATGAGCTTACAAAAATTATTTTACCTAAGCCCAAGTTATATCCAATACCTATTATACTTATATAATGATTTTAAAATATTTTACTTCAAGAAAATACTTTACTGTAAGAAAGTCATTATGCATTAATTTAAAATAGATATTTAAACGATAATATGTTTATAATATTCGATATAAAACGTCGAATAATTAGAATTGTATAAAGGAAAACGAAAAAATTAAAGTAAAGTTTAGAGAAGAAAGCCGAACATAATTTGCACCACAGCTGCTGATTTTCTTCGCTCTTCGGGTCAGATACTCTCGGTGGGTGTGTAGAATATTAAAGAAATGATATAATATCACGTCTTCAACAAGACGATTCTGAACGATGGAAGTTAAGTTAAACATAAAGAATAATATAATTGTGTTGTCATTTTCACAACACACCCACCAAGAGTATCTGACTCGTGGTGCAAAGCATGTCCGGCTTTCTTGTCTAAACGTCACTTTATCTTTTTTAAATAATTAATAATGGAATATAAAACTGGCCGAGTAGAATATACTTTTTTTTTGTTATAGTAACAGACTTTATATTAATTTCTTAGTTAAGTTGTCTTGAATTGACTTAAGTTCCACATTTCACAGTTTCCACACAACTTACATTCAACATAGTACATGAAGTGTCCTTAATGTATAAATAATAATAATTGACAATGTATAAGATTAAAGACGTCATTACGTAATTAATGACTTTTAATAATAAATTAATAAATAAATAAAAAAACTAACCTAACCTAACCTAACCTACCATTAGGAAAGAGAAAAAAAAAGTAGATGTCTTTCACAAATCTCAAATTACTTATTTTATTAAATATTATTTTGCATAATATTCTAAGTACCTTTTATAAATTATAGGATATTTTCGAATTTTTCCAATTGTAAGTGTCCGTTCAAAGCTATTGTTTCATCGCCGTTTTTCACGTTTGATGATTCAGGAAAAATACAATATTATTAAAATAAAAATAAAACAAAAATTATTCTCTAGAAACAATTAATTAATATAAAACCTCTGTATATTAATATTAATATTGAATAGGTAAGTATTTACTTAAACTCAAACAACTAATATGTAATATCATTATAAACTGATAATTGTATTGTTGAAGTGATTTTGATTTTGGTTTCAATAAATTCGAGTACAATATAAAAAAAAAAAAAAAAAAAATGTGTTCTAGTTATTGAGAACTTGAACATTTTTAACAAATTGAATGCCATAATTAAATTATTACAATAAACCCACCAAGGCTATCAGTGGGAGTAAAAATAATATTAAAAGGTGATTAAAATTTAATTAAATATGAAAAGTACATAAATTCTAAATGCTTAAACTATATACATAATATTATGTCATACACAAATATTGTTTTCAAATATTGTCACACAGTATTTAGCAATAGTCTGAGAACACATAAAATATTGAGATAAAAATAAAATCTATTTTCGGTGTTACCAGATTACATCGAACTTAAATATGATTAGCGTTTAAAAATTATCGAAGGGGTGGTGACTTCCCCTTAAACACGCCACTGTCCGCGAAAAAAAAACACAAAATGTATTATTTAATTAGCATGGAACGTACGTTATTACCGTCAATGTACGTTGCAGTGCCTAATTACATTATTATAATACATATTAAACGCGTTTTTTTAATTTCTATTTTTGAGCTTTAACTCGCGGTTATTATATTTATGAAAAAAAAAAAAAAAAAATGCGGCAAATTACGTTATGGAAATTTTCTTTTTTTTCCTGTTTTTTTTTTTTTTTTTTTCTCTATTTTTTCCTCGACCGATTTAATATCATGTAGATTTCGCGCACGGTGGTGGGGGGAGGAGAGGGTCCACACAAAAAAACCGCTCGCTTTTAAATTAAATTAAACTACACCGCACCACACATAATTTCGAACCAGTGGTTTTTTTTTTTTTTTTTTTCCAAACGGTCATCTAATAGCTTTGTTGAATACGGTCCATCAGATGAAAAACAGTGGGAGGGGGGGCGCTATTGTTTTGAATAATATAGCATATTATATATATATATATATATATGCACGAATGGAGGAAAATATTTTTTGTTTTTAAGCTCTCCTCACACCCACCCCCTCCCCCCCTACCGCTCGTGTGTTGTACAAAGTCTGAAACGAAAAACGTGGTCGTGTGCGACCTCTTATTATTGTTTGATTCGAAATATTTTATACGCGAGCACAACAATAACGATACGCCCCGAATTCATCGTTCCAAACGTTTAAAAAAAAAAAAAAAATATTTCCAGTCGTATGAATAATAACACCGAAAACATTGCACCCCTAAACGAAACTGGAAAAAAAAAAAAATATTTAACACGACCCCCCCCCCACCTGCACACCGGCTAAGTACGATTTTTGCACGTTGTTTTTGGGAAAATTCGTGATCGTTAAACGTTGAGGCCGAGGCCACGACATTTCGGGAGGGGTTTGGATTGTAAAGACGTATTTTGACTGAATAAATGAGGAAGGACAAAAAAAAAAAAAAAATCTCAACAAAATCTGTTTGCCATAATAATAGTAATCATGGAGTTTATGCGATTTTACATAAAATAATATTATTAATTATTATAATAATTATTTGTCGTTATACGATTTTTATTTATTTTGATTTAAAAATAAAGTTCAGGGGGGGGTTGAACCCTGAAACCGCCCTCCCTTGGCTACGGCCTTGGTCGAGACTTTGCGCGAAACGGTCACAGATTTCAAGTGGAAGAACAATTTTGTTTTTTTTTTTAAATTTGATTTTCATGCGTGGCCATGGTGTCTCAGTACAATTTGACAAATGTGCAATAATTTTTGTTCTATTAATAATATTTAGAAAAATATTGCTGATGATAAATATCTTATTGACGTTTGATCATATTTTATTTATAATGATTTTTTAAACCTTATGAAAATGTGATTTTTATTTTATGTGTACAATCTTGAATGTTGAATAATTGTGTGAACACACTTCGCACCATGGGTATCCTTCGCTCTTCGCGTGAGATAATTTCGATGGGTATGACTAATTTCACTAAAATAATTGACGTACTTGTGTCGAGAGTCAAATATTTATCAAATTCTTTGAGATGGAAAAAAAACATATATTTTTGTAGGAATGCAAATTATTCTGATTCGCCTCGTACGTTTTTAGTTTTACGCATAATTATTTATACAGCGATAATAATTCTTCAATATCACACAAAATATGATATTTCAATAACTATTTTGTGCTTGTTGTGTATTTTTATAAATTACCAATTATGACAGGGATTTCGATGTTTTCTGAAAAATCCTAAAACATTCACGAATGCCTCACGAAATCCAAAATTCATTAAAAAATGTAATCATTGCAGTTTGAAAATCATATAATAAGAACTCGTTTTACCGAGCACACATCGAATTCGATTTATTCAACAAAATAATAATAATTCAAAATAAGAGCGGTTTAATTGCATTAGATTTATTTTCATTGATAATTCATTCGTTATATAGTATATACTCTGTTTTATGTCTTTTTTTTTTGGATTTTTTTCAAACGCGTTTCCCTCTGAACGAGGGATGTATTTTCGCCACGAAATGTCCGACTATATAATCGTTTCGGGAGAATCGAATGTATACATAAAAAAAAAAACAACAACAACAAACGTTTATGCGTTCAAACACACCCGCGATTGAGATACGTCATCGCGCACGCGCGGCATATTATACAATATACGCGTATACGTCGTCGTGTCAAAACCGAAATCAATCAATCGCAGTTTTAATCTAAGTACGCGTTGACCGATCAATCATCTCGCGTGCGCGAGGTGGTTTTTAGGTTAGGTGTAACGGTAGGTGTTCGTCTGCACCGCCGGTGGAAAACGGCTCTAAACACACACACACGGGGGGGGGTGAGGGGGGGCGTGTTTAACCGTCGGCGGTGATTATGACCCAAAAAGTTTCGCCATAACTTTTCTCACAAATTACGCGCGTAATTATATTGTACACGTCCGTCGTGATTCGAAACTTTTATTTTTTTTTTTTTTTTTCCAGAGAAATTATTATTACATATTATTATTATTTATAATTATTATATTAAAAAAAAAAAAAAAACATTAAACCGTGTAATAATTATTGTTATTAATTGTTATTATCAGTCGGCGAGAGTTTGTATAAGATTCCCCCCCCCATAATAAGGGTACTCAGTAATAAAAAGGTTGGGAACCCCTGTTCTAAATGATGTAGTGACGTGCCGAACCAATCGTGTTTCGTGTCTCGTTTTAAAATCTTCAAAAAATATTGTTGTCACCCTTAAGCGGTATGATGATGGTGGCACGTTTTCTCTTGTCGAAATAATAACTCGGGACGTTCGTGCCCGAGCCGACATCGCACACATCACCGCAGCACGTCTCCAGGTAATTTAAAATCGTCTCACACCTGTTGTACGCGTGTGGCACGGCTTAATATATCTTGTTAGTGCGACGAGGAGCACGACGCGCTCGTGTTTTCCGTCGTGTGTAACGTTCTCCTAACGATTCCGTCGTCGTTCGCGCGTTGTTTTTACGGCTTTTATTCGGTCACCCCCCCCCTCCCCATATGTTTATTTATTCGTTTCTCGTTTCTCGTCGCTATAACGAGCCGGGTCAGATCGACGAGCATTTATTTTTCGCCGCGCCTCAAGCAACAACGGAATACTACGACGACGATGACAAAACGGCGGTGGAAAAAAATCTGCTGTGCCATATCACGCCACTGAGTGTTTATTCGGGATTTGGGTGGGGTTGGATTGGGGTGGTTTTGAATTTCGGTCTTCGATGATAATTTAATTTCGAAAATTCTTGTCGTTTTACCGACAACAACAACCGTTGACCTGTTCGCTGATTTATTGTGAAATATTACAAACACGATTTTAGAAAGCAAATGCTTTTTAAATATCATAATTCATTCGAAAAAAAAATATTCAGCTTGTTGATTGTTGTGTAAAATGAATTATTTCCACCCACCATTAAATTTTTTAAAATCTATTTTTTCTTTTTTTTTTTAAACCAAGGGGGTGGGTGCAAATGCACCTCCTTGCACCCCCCTCACGGCGCGCCTATGTTCATAACACTCTGTACACACACATACTTGTACAATAATTATTGAACGCGTCGGTGTAACGACAACAAGACTTAGTTCAGTTTACAAAAACGTTTGCATTTTCAAAATTTTCTCGTGCCAAAATATTTCTCGTATTATAACTGTATTTCGTATTGTCTCTTTTTTTCTTTGTCTCTCTAAGAAAAAAAAAATATATATATATATTTTGTATTTGTATTCGAAATACATTTTCCAAAAAATCAAGTCATAAATAGGTCATTGAACATTCTGTGACGTACTCTAGTTCTTTCACTAAAATTGATAGATTTGGGAGTGTTACATATAGTTTTTACCAGTGACGTTCTCAGAATATTTCAATGGAGGGGTATGAAAATTTTTTTTAGAAAATAAGCAACAGTGGTTTCACCTCACAACTCGAATATCATAATATTGAATATTAATATAATAATTATATATCATCAAGTCATATTTATTGTAATTTTTATTGAAATTGTAAACATTTTATAATGACAATGACGTTAATGACAAATCCAAATTAAACTGTAAATTTTTCTGAATTCTTATCAGTTGAATCAAGTACATCTTCAAGATCAATAGACACGATAAATTTACAAAATTTTCAAATGCCATACTTAACTCAAAATTGATTAAATATTTTTGAAATGTTAAAGGAAAATTTTTGTGACCGTTTTTAAGGTTTTAAGTTTCTTGCTGCATTATTTTTGAAGTTATGGTAAAAAGCAATTATTTTCAATTTTACGAAAATTTCGGTAATTGCATATTTTACCGTTTTTTTTTTTTGACAGATTTTCCACGATTTTGGAAAAAGTATTGAGAAATTTTAAAAATCACCTCTATAAAGTACCATTTGAGTATGATTTCAGATCTATTTACTGACCGAAATTTTTGGACAAGTATTTTTATATGAAAAAGTGTTCATAGAAATAGAAAATGAAAAGAAAAAATAAACATCATTATAAAACAACTATAAGCTTTTTCGCTTTGCTCAGAATCTAAAAATTCATCTTGGGAGGGGATCTACCCCCCATATCCCCCCCGTGAGAAGGCCCATAGTTTTTACTCATTGTACCTTTACCTGCAAAGTATTAAATGTTATAACTTTGCTTGCGATCTGATCCGACGTCGGAGTTGAAAGGGAATAATGTCTTGGAAATGAATGATTTATAATATATAAATCAAAATGTATTTTGAAATTATAATAAATTATGTACGCGCTTAAAAACGTCACACTCGTAAATCAATATTAAATTAATTTTATATTTTATAATAATAATTGTAAGTTGTAATCCAAAAATAATCGATAAAATTACTAATAATTGTCTATTATTATTATTATTATTATTATTATTTCGTTTTATTTTTCAACCATAAAATAGCTTTAACCGAATTAAAGAAAAGAGTATTTTGTATTTTTCTCATTAACTTCGAAGTATTTTGTATTTCGAACGAACGTTTTAAACGTATTTCGTGTTTTGTATATTATATCGAATCGTATTACACTGCCGAGTGACGCGTTTTGTCCGTCTCTGTCTATGCTCAAAATGCGTGTAAATCACCAAGATAATATCATCTCAAATTTTTCATCAGCAAAACACATCCATTGTCTGCATCGAAATGACGGTGACTGCAGCACGTTTTAACGAGTTGTTTTATTTTATTTGAAATTTCGTTTGCACCGCGTTTCGTCATCATCGTTTTTATTCATTACACATAATCGCTCTTTTGTCCTCGACGGGGGTAGTTTATCTCGTACGAATTAATGAACTCAGCAGCACAGTGGTAATAATTCCAAAGTCTTGAGTTTAACACACGTGTGTCGCGCTGGGGCCAGCGAGTGTTGTCGTCTGTTTCGTATTAAATTATATAGAAAAACGGTTGCGGGGGGACGAAGGGAGGGGCGGGGGAGTAAATAACTATTCGTTGAGTAATGAAGCACTCACACACACACACACAAAACGTCGCGTGATAAATCGTCCCAAGTGTTTTTGATATATATATATATATGACGTTTAAGACGCTTTATCAAGTTTGAGGAACGGCTAATATGAAAGCCCTTTTGGAAAACCGTATAATAATAATAATAATAATTTAATAATAACACCGACGGTGTAGGACAGTGGCTTTTTCCGTTTAACTATGTTAAATTAAAAAAAAAAAAAAAGCTGAACATACTTTCCACCATTGGTATCTTTCCGATCCTCGGGTCAGACACTCTCTTTGGTGGATGCGTTGAATTTAAAAAAAAATATAAAATCATTTCTCCGAAAATACGTGTCTGATAAGAATAACAATAATACTCGACGTTTTCAACACGCCCGCCAAGAGAATTCGACCCGAGGAGCGAAGAATACTCATAGGTACAAAATATATCTTTCTCGTCTATACTTTACTTACTTTTTTTCCTATCGAATAAAGAAAAAAGGGGAAAAATAAGTTTACAAAATTAAAAAAAAAAAAATTGACCAGAAAAAAGTTATCAACATTTTTTTTTTTCACATTTTTAAAATTTGCGTAAACCAAAATATTTCTCATACTAATATATATCTATGTTTAAATTTCCATGAATTTTGCATATAAAAAAAAAAAAAAACGATAGTTGCCGAGTCTTTTTTGTCATATTTCGTGAGGTTTTCCCTGATTTTGAAAAAAACAATTGAGAAATTGACGTTTCTAAATTACCATTTAGAGCAGTGATTCTCAAACTGGGGGTCGTGAACTCCTTGGGGTCGCCTACAAGTTTTTTAGGGTCGCCAATACATTAAATATCTTGTATTTCTTTGTCGTTATATATTTGTATAGTTTTTTTTTTTTCAAAATTTTGAGAAAACAATTGATAAATTCAAAAAGTGACCTCTTCAAAGTACCACCTAGAGGCGAATCCGGTTTCAAAAAGACGCTAGTCGAAACTTTTGAACAAGTGTTTTTAAACGAATCGTGAAATTTTTTAAAAATAATCATCATTGTCGAAAAGAAAAAAAAAAAACTGGTTTCTTAGCTTCGCAATGAATCCAACAATAATAATAACGAAAAGTCGAACTTAGATTAGACACGAACGGTAATAATAATTTGTGGCGCGTTATTAAAATATCGTTTTAAGTTATCGCCAGGTACATACAAATAAGGGTTGGGGTTGTTGTTATTTCGCGCGGTTTGACGGGTGTACACTTAATAAAATAATACAGTCAAGTCAGATAAATCGATATTGTTTTCCGTGTAGCCTTTTTTCTTTCTTTTTTTATTTTTTTTTTATTCAATAATACTCTTTTAATTCACGTGTTCCGAGCATTAATATTAAATAATAAAAGGTCTTCTCCTCCTTTTTTTTTTTTTTACGACGTTTTTAGTAGCGACATAATACATTATGTATAGACCTACACGAGTGAAATGGACCGTATAGGTCGTCATAATATTATTATCCTGACAATAAAAAACGTATTATATGTACACACACACACACACACACGGCGACCGGTGACCGAATACAACAATTTGCGATGACTTTTTACATATTTCATTTCGTATGTTATTATAATATCATAATATTATAGGTTAGGTACCGTAATACATACATTTATATGAGTATACGCGTCCATTAATTTCTGCGCTCGCGACGAGGGTCACTGCGTAGGTACACAAAATATAAATAATTTCCATATTATGTAAAAAAGAGAGAGAGAGAGAGAGAGAGAGAGTGAGGGGGTGGGGCGCAGGGACAGAGCAGTCGTACACGGTCTCAAATAATATAATATAATTTCGACGGACACAAATTAAAACGATATCGCGCGGCGAAAAGCTTCCGAGGTTAAGATAATTTCATTATGATGCCCGTAAAATTATTATTGGTAAGGCTAGGGAGTCGGAATGTTTTTCAAAAATCATTCGAAACATAGCTAAGTAATATAGAAATACGTTTCATAACACCAGAAGTAGTTCTCTTTGATTTCCATATTTTGCATATTTAACTCTTTTGTCGACGTAAGTACGTAATATTTCGGTTATATTTGAATTTTAAGTGGTCATATTTCACCTATTTTTAATTTGAGTTTTCTTGGTATTGGACCATTTTTTTCCCCGAACAACCGAAGAGATTGAATATTGTTTGATATTTTTATATCTGTTCAAATGTAAGCTAAAAATAATAAAGATTAAAAAAGAAATTTCATAAATAATAGAAGAAGAATAATTAATATAATACATATTAATATATATTATACGTTACAAATTTTTAAATATTTTGAGTTTTTACAGTAATAACTAATGTTCTGTAAGAGATTATTTTGGAAATTTTCGCATAATTTTAGTGCATAAATGCATGCACATTTTGAGTTTTTTTAGAGCTATAAGTCCCTAGCCCTAATTATTAGTGACGGGCACTTTCGAATAGTTTATACTATCGAATACCAGTCGATAGTTCAAGAAAACTGTTTGAATGTTATATTCGAATTTATATTTTACATGACCGAATAGCAGATTTTCTAATTATTTAAACTATCGAATAATTTTGGTTTTTTTTTTAATATGGTTTTATAAAAATGAATAAGTTATAAACCTAACACAAGTGACATAACTTGATAACGTTTTAGCAGTAAATAATGAAAATATTTATAAACGGAACAACTTAATTTTTATTTATTCTTTTCTAATAACTCGAATTGTAAAACTATCGATAACAGTCCATTATCGAAACTATCGAATAGTTCGGTGTCTATTCGAATGTTTTAACTATTCGAACGGTTATCGAAAAGCAAAAAAAAAGAACAGAAAAACAGACATTTAGTGATTGTCGTGGGTCTCCGAAATTGAAAAAATGACCAAAATGGGTCATAACAAAAAGAGTTTGGGAACCTCTGGCCTAAATACTAAATACTGAACGAGACTTAATCGGTAAATATTTGTAATTCACACACTACGTTTGGAAAAATTCAGCTCGGAGTAGAGGCAACTGTGTCTGTTGATATCGTAAGACGCCAAGTCATGGGCCGTGACTAGGTGCGGGCTTGGGTACGTAAGCTCCCCCCCCCAAAAAAAAAAAAAAACAAAGATTTGAAATCTGCTTAAGATTAATGTCCTATGAGAGGGGTTATTATCAACAAATAATCACTTAAGCCACCCTATCCCGAATTTAAAACACGCGAACGTTACCCGAGTCACCCCCTCCACCCATCGAGTGTGACGCAGTCAATTGAAAGGAAATTGAAATTCCAAACCAAAAACAAGGATTTGCTTCGGAGCCGCAGTTTTCCTCCCAACACCCAACTCTATCGAATCGAAATTTCTTTATTATCACTATTATTATTATTAAATAACGCGCGCGCAAAGAGATTTCACAATAATATATAATAAAATGTAGGCATATGAAAGCTACTTGGAGCTGCGGATTTTTGTTTTTGAACAATCGCGACGGGAAAACACGCGCGCACGGATCAACACACGGGAATTGAATACAAGTCGTATGTGACGATAATATTCTCGTTTGTCGAGGAAACAAATATAAAAAAAAAAAAACCGGTGAAAAGAGAAAACGACTTCTGCACGAGGTCGCGTTGAAAACGAGATAAAAACGTGGGCTGGGAGGAAAAAGGGGGAAAAAAAGAAAAGAAAACGGGAAAACGTATAATATAATATCTTTGGCTCACATTTTTGAACTAATGCTACTTTTTTAAAGGGAGTGTGATAGAGAGATAATTCTTGCACGTAAATACGTTTCAAATTATTCTGTTTGAAATTCACTTTCAATAAAGTGATTTTTATTTTGTTTTTTTTTTTTGCATTTGCTTTTTTACATTAAATGTGCTTTTTTCTTCTTTTCCTATTTTAGTTCTATTTTCTTATTTACTATTTTTTTTTTCACATAATTTTGTCGTAAATTTCTCATATTTCTAAACACATTTTATTTCAACTTTATTACTATTATGAAATTTTGAAATAAGTCATAATTTATACTTACATTTTTTATTAACTGAAAAATTTTCCAAGTCAATAATCTTGAATTCATTATAGTTTCTGAGCGAAGCGATGGAGCTAGGGTATTTACAATGATGTTTATTTTATTTTTTTCCCGTGAACCTTTTTTTTTTCACATAAAAATATTACCTAGTTTAAATTTTAAAAAGCAACTTTTTGATTCAGAATTCGACTTTTGGTGGAAATTTTTTTTTAATTCGTCATAATATAATATGATATGTATGAAAAAAAATAGCACAAAAATGAAGTTTTTACTCATAGCTCCAAAAAACAAGTGCGATTTATTCAATTTCTGCATTCGTCATTTAATCGAACCAAAATAATAATAAAAATAAAAAAGCCGGACATACTTCGCTCGATGGGTGTACTTCGCACGACGGGTGGTATTCTTTTGACGGGCGTATTAAATTTTAAAGAAACGATAAATCATTTCTTCAGTAAAACGATTCTGAACGAAGGAAGTTAATAATATAAGAAAAAAAA